>JAGFPH010001954.1:201729-230683 GCA_018207615.1 Philaenus spumarius
TTTTCGTAATTTTGAATTTTTCAAAATTTTAGGGGTGGGGGTGGGGTTGGGGGTGGGGTAGTCTATTTTACTTTTTAAACATCTTAAATTAATCCCTCTCACATTTTTTCGAAATTTTGAATTTTTCAATATTTTAGGGGTGGGGGTGGGAGAAGGGGGTGGGGTAGGGTGGGGGTAAATGTCTACGATACGTCCAATACAGCTCTTGAACTGAACCCCGAACTCAATTTTCAAAATTTTCCCATTTTTCAGAAAATAAATTTTTTCGAAATTTTGCGGGAGGAGCCCCTGACCCCGGAGCACAAAATTTCATACATACATCACTACACGCTCAACTTTTTAACAAATATACGTGAATTTAACAACCCCCACTCCTCCGCTTAAGTCAGCAACGCATCTCAGACGTAGTCCCATAAGAGCCCATGTTGGGGACAAAGAGGGGGTATGACTACTTCTTTCGAGAAATAACCGCGCTCAGCTACGCGCAAAGACATACTGTACTCCCTTAATACATAAATAACTATTTTCCCGCAAATAATCGAAATCAATTGATTTATCTTTCCAATATACAACTCAAGAATAATATGCGCCAAGATTCAGGTCTAACTTGCTATGCATTGTTATTACTGTTATTTACTTTTAAGAGTGCACAACTAAGTTGTAGTATAAAATTTGTTTGGCAGTAGCAATCACTACAAGTTTCTGGACCAGGTTCCCATCTTCTATTGGAGCTTACAGGACAGTATCAACAAACGCGGCCATTGTACTAGCTCTTATAAGTTAGTACCTCTTAAGTATCGATCTTCTTGCTGAATAGAGGTATATGAGGTATAGGCCACAAAGGATGGGCAGAGAGGATGCCAGGAGAAATATAATGGGACAGTGGCATAAATGGTAGATTTCTCCAAATGAAGGCAAAGTAAATTGGACAAGGAAACTGGTGCGAGATCTAGGAACATGGACATCTAGACACTTCGGTGAGGTAGACCATTATATTACACAGGCCCTCACGGGGCATGGCGAGTTTGGGAGCTACCTCCATAGATTCCACATTAGGGACAACCCAGGATGTCTCTATTGTGGAATGGAAGATACTGTGGAGCACACTTTCATCAGGTGTGCTAGATGGGAATGTGACAGAGAGGAGCTAAAGGTTGCAGTTGGAAACATACCCGATATTGAAGATCTGGCCGAACTAATGTTAAGAAGTGAAGACGATTGGAGGGCGATTGCCAAGTAAGATGTGTAGTGTCAAAAAAGACCACCAAGGCGATGTACATGTACCACAATTGACATAATAACAATAACTGTGAGGTGAGAGGGGGAGGGTTTTAGCCGGTAGGAGTCCGGCTCTACACTAGTAGGGAATACATGATGGATTTCCCCTCCCACAGGAAAGTAATAGACCAAGTGGCCTAGCCTGAAGTAATGTCTCAATGGTCCCAGGCTTGGTCTACTGATGGAGAAAAATGGTTCCCATCTTCTGGTTATGTAAATAAACTTGATAACTTTGAGTTTATTAACCATAAATAACTATTTTCTCGCAAATAATCGAAAGCAATTGTTTTATCTTTCCAATATAATTATACAACTCAAGAGTAATATACGCCAAGATTCAGGTCTAACTTGCTATGCATTGTTTTTACTGTTAATTACTGTTAAGAGTATAAAACTAAATTGTAGTATACCTATGTTAATATACCTGGTTATCCGACATACAACTTTTCTGGCAGTAGCAATCACTACACATACAGGTTCCCAATCTTTAGGTTATGTAAATAAATGAACTTCACTCTAACGTGAGCACGTCAAATATAAAGTAGAAACACACACACATATAAACCGTTTACTACTCAGGAATTTGGACTGCACGATCAAAATAAAATTTTACAAAAGTTTTTCACATGGACACGTGAAAATGTATGCACACAAAAATCAAACCTTTCACACATACGTATTATCAAAAAGGTGGCCGTTTAAAATGTTGAATGTAAAAAATCTCGAAAACGGCTAACTTTACAAAACAATTTGAAGAAACAACAAAAAAAGCCTTTTCTAATAACAAGCGTTACAGTTTTTTATCTTTATTATTATTTCTGTAACTTATAAGATAACCGAGTTATTGGTTAACACGTTCGCTACCGAGCGTCGTTCTGTCTTTCGCCAAAGACTATAGTGCAACTGAACTGGAATACACACAGACTGGGACAAACCGTTGTGACAGTCGCCACAGGCCAGGAGTATGATTTTGATCAAACGAGTTACTGTACTTTTTAATAACCATAATATTAATAAATTAATAATAAACCATTAATAATAAAAGGTAACAAGCAATTCCTATTTGTTTTATTTACTTTTTTCAGCGTTTTTTGTAATTGTCGCACATATACGACGTTCAGTCTATGTCAAGAAACATAGTAAGTTTTTTTTGTTAGACTCTGAAGCAAAGTTAGTAAAACAAAGTGTTTGACTAAAGTTGCCACCAATAAAAATTAAGACTGAAATACAAAGGCGGAAAATCGGAATTCCCAGGAATTGTTACACAAGAAAGAGGGGGAAGAAAGATTCCTGTGATCTTTGCTTTTTCGCATTCCCACGAAATAAAAAGGCGGAAAAACAACCAAGAATTGCGGCTAGAGAAAGGGGGTAATTTTCGTGAGAGCTTAACGTCGTCACGTTCCCATGTTCATAATCGTGAAAGTTACGACCCAGCACCACATATGAGCGGCAGACCTTCTTACATACTGATACCAATAGATCAGGTCTTTGAAATATACTAGTACTTCAAAATTAGCAGTTAAATAACAAAATAACACCGCCACAAATATGCAACGTCAGTCTACTTTAATTAAACCTGGCGTCGCACATTTGCGGCAGCAGTTTATGGATAAGAAACTGGCCGTTTCATATATGCTACACTAGTCTACGAGTACGGAAAAATGTTAGTATGGTGGTGGGAACGTGTTAAGAAATGTATCTTGATAGTTGCCCACAATATCCACAGGCTAAGCTAGCCAAGCAGGATATATTTCTTAAGCATTGATAATAAAAAGCCGTACTGTATTTCAATTATAGAAAGTATGTAACATAACTCGGGAAATGGTCGACTTTCCTTAAAAAAATCTTGATTCTAGATTTTGCTGTATGTGTTATTAGGAGACACCGTTGTAGTAATGTTTTCCGAGACTTGAGCAGGACAATGTAGCAGAAATAAATGCAGCCTACTGTTTTATAATTACTTCTAATAGCAAGTTTTATACATGGGTTTATTACTGTGTCGAGATAACTTTATATTTTGTCGTTAAACTTTATGAACTAGGGCAAACTAAAACTCCATTAGATTCTACCCATATTGTTAGTAAGCTGAGCTATGAATTTTAAACTTACAAAATCATTTTACTAAGCTTCATATTGGTCTAAACGTTGTTTAAAATTATTTTTAATTTCAATAACTTAATACTAACCCCAGGAAATACTATTTTGATTAATATAAAGGCAAACTTCACGCGTAATTTTACTTACGATTTTATTCATGAACAAGAAGGGAATTATTAGTTCAGCCGAAGGACTTAATCCACCATGCTCTAGAAAGAACTATTAAGCAAACCATTTTCACTATCATTGAGAGAGAAATACGTACGTGTATTATGTAGAATACTAGTAAATCCCCGTGAAAAATCACAAGCGTATTAATTAGATACACATCAGAAATACATAATGTATACAAAATACTATCTAAGCAACGCACTTTATCTAGGCCTACCTAACTATGCAACGGGGATTTTTAACTCGGTAAATGTGTACAATTATAAGGACTTTAAAACTATAGGAATATTTGTTAAGATTTTGTGTTTATGTATAGTATTATGTATATTTAAAGAAAGATAAAAATATTACCTTTTAATTGCCTTTTATTTCATATTGATAGATCAAATGATTTACAAGTTATTGATATAATAGGCTGTATTATTGATTGAAGTTGTAAACATAACCCCAAATTATAATCTACGCTAGGTTTTGTTTGCGTATTACAGATGATGGGTGAAATCAGCTCTTATATTATTAAGTTAAACGGATAGCTATTTCTTCTTTAAATGTTACTCCATGTACGATCGGACGTACACTCGCTTTTATAGAAGTTGATGTGGAGGTAAACGCTACAATGTAGAAATGTTTGACATTCTTCAGAAACCACACTTGTTTTTCAAGTTTGCGAGATATAATGTCAGGTAAAACAATGTTCCACAAATAGCGCTTAATACAGTTTCCTAGTAGAAATTTTAAATTTACTCTCAGTGTGCAACGTCGAAGCTAAAAAGTATCCCCTCTGTGGTGGTTGTTACAATCGGCAACCAAACCACTTCAAATCTAATACATGAGCAACGCCTTCTCTACACCGGACACACAACTTAGCCAACGTCAGAGCGCAGCCTCTTGCCCCCAAAAGCCTCGCTCAAACACCAATATGCATTCGAATGTAGATTGGCGGGGGCAAAAGGTCAACTGACCGAAACGCATTGCGACAGACGAACAAAGGGCAGCATATAGAGATAGTGCTGGCGAGTTTAGACCGTTGACTCTTGCAGAAACGAAATGTTGCATTTAACCTCGTGTAATCACGGAAGTAGTAAAAGTCAAAATGTATAATAGACGTACTGAAATAAATCAGTGCCGTAAAGAATGTGCATCACGCGGTTCGGCGAAACAGTGAAGTGTTCGCGAGATCAACAATCGTCTTTCTATCTAGGTAAACCTTATGCTTATACTTAGCCAGATTCAAGATGCTTTGTTGTATCACATATGCCACAATTAACCATGTTTTGTGTAATTTTCTTTCTTTTATCATTTAAAATAATTATAAAATACGAATAATGTCTAAATGGCCTATTGTTTTTGTCAAACTAAACCTTCAACAGCCTAACTGTTTTGAGCTACTAATTAACGTAGTACAATTTAAATAGTGAATTGTAGCCTTGATAATTATTCAAATGTAACTTTTGAATTGAACAGTTTTATTTAAATGGCCTAAAATGCAGAACTTTGCTAAAAAGAAATCATATGTTAATGTAAGCACATGGAACATTAAACATGTCTTTCAGACAAAGCTTAACCATCTATAACTTGCCTAATTAAAGTTTTTTGCTATAACACAATTACTACAAATGGTTGTTACTAAACTACCAAATATTAAAAGTTGTTATTTTGTTCCTTTTGACAGTTATAAGAACTTAACTGGTAGAAGTTACCCACCAAGAATAATTTCAACTCAATACAAAGTTGTACTTATGGCCAAACGTCTTTGTCAAAGTTAACCGTTCAGCTTACTCCAGGCTCAATCACTTTCCATCATTCTACGCAACAGAACTTTAGTTTCAGTGAAAACATTTAAACAAAGAAATTAATATCAACTATAAACTTGTGCATCGTTTTAAAACAGCTCTTAGATTGCACCAAATAGTTTAACAGTAAAATATTGTTGAAGGGCTAATATTTCTATTTCTGTGTGTTTTTGTAATTGTAATAGTAACTAAGTAAATTGGATGGGCTACGCTTAAGCAATTTTTGGAATTAACAGCCCCCAAGGGGCTACCTTCTAAATTAAATTAATTTTTTTATGTATTTTAGTATAAAGTGACGTCACAACATAAATTGAATATATTTATTTATTTAATATACAGGGTGGTTATAAATTATTGTACACATTTTAAGATTGAATAAATAAATAACCAATCGACTTAAAAACATGGGAATTGTTTTATTAAATTGCAAATTTAAAACCGTTTTATATACTGACTGAAAATTAATAATTGTACACATTACAATAATTATAAAAAGTAGTTATAAAAAGAAAGTAAAAATGTCACTTAAACTGTGGGTGTAAGGTATGATTCTTCTTAATGACTTGTGTTGTGACATAGTCAGGTGGTCAACAATGGATCTTTCCACACCAGCTGTTAATTACAGTTGACTAAACAAACACTAAACTAACCTCAGTATCAAAATGGCTAGTGTGCAAGAAAAAGCAAGGTGTGTTCTTTGGTTTAATGAAAGCAGATCTGTAATAACTGTTCAAAGAAGGTTTCGTTTAGAGTATGGCCGCAATCCTCCGAGTAACAATTCTATAAAACGCTGGTATAGGCAGTTTGAACAGACGGGAAGTGTCCAACATAGAAAAGGTGCTGGTAGACCTCCAGTTTCTGAAGCTATTGTTGATCAAGTAAGAGAATTGTTTACGAGGAGCCCTGGTAAGTCTACTCGGCGTGCAAGTTTGGAATTAGGATTACCTCGATCAACAGTCTTAAAAATTTTGCACAAACACCTTAAGCTCCATCCATACAAAATTCAGTTATTACATGAACTAAAACCTAACGATAAACCTCGACGCTACGATTTTGCTGTTAGATTACTTGACCTCGAAGAACAAACAATAAACATTGGAGAAAGCAATTTCTTGAAAAAAGTAATTTTTTCTGATGAAGCAACCTTTCATGTTTCTGGTAAGGTGAAGAGACACAATTGTAGGATTTGGGGTACTGAAAATCCTCATAATGTTCGAGAACAAGAAAGAGACAGCCCTAAAATAAACGTTTGGTGTGCATTGGCTATAGATGAAGTGATAGGACCCTTTTTCTTCGCAGAACCGACAGTCACTAAAGAGGTATACCTCGACATGCTTGAACTTTTTGCAATACCGCAAATTGAGCATAGACAACCAAATGTTTACTGGCAGCAAGATGGTGCCCCTCCACACTGGGGTAAGATAGTACGTGACTACCTAAATAACACGTTTCCTGGTCGTTGGATTGGACGGGATGGTCCAATTCCTTGGCCTCCACGTTCCCCAGACATTACACCCTTAGACTTTTTTTTGTGGGGCTATGTCAAGGACAGAGTCTTCGCCAAAAAAGTTCAAGATATTGAGGAACTCAAGAATAGAGTTCGAGAGGTTATTGGAAGCATAACTCCAGCAATGCTCAGAAACACATGGTGTGAGGTTGAATTTAGACTACAAACTTTGCGTGCAAACCTCGGAGAGCACGTGGAATTAGTTTAGTTTCCTTGTAAAAGTATGAGTAACAGTAATCTTTTTGTCCTTCATTGGTAATAAAACTGTTTTAAATTTGCTATTTAATAAAACAATTTCCATGTTTTTAAGTCGATTGGTTATTTATTTATTCAATCTTAAAATGTGTACAATAATTTATAACCACCCTGTATAACAAACGCAAATCGTATAAAAATTGATACAATTAATTGTAGTTAAAATAGAAAACTAAGTGTCATAATTTATGTAACGAAATGTACAAATATGTTATGAGTTTGTAATCATAACTCAACATGTATGCATCTTTAGTAATGCCAAATTGTAATTGGTGCGAAACAGTTAGGTTTTAGCGGAAACCAAAAGTCTAAATGCACTACACTGGAGGTTTCAACACACTGTGTTATCAAATCGTCACTTTTATTGCCACGTTTTATATCCGCTTTTATTACTAAGTCGGGATAATTTTATGATTTGTCGTTCAACTTTACAAACTAGGACAAATTAGATTACTGAAAACTCCATTAGATGAACCCGTATTGTTCGAATAATTGCAAACCGATGAAGAGTATAAAGTTTAAAGTAATTATTTGCCATGACTGTTGCTAAAGTATGCAATGGCTTTGAGTCGCACAGCGCTGTTTACAGTTAAACTAACGAGTTGTCCGACTTGCATGCAATTATAGCAGCAACTCTGTCCTCGTTCAATTTGTCCAAGTTTTACGTTCATTTAGTTTTGCACAACTCTTGCAATCGCCGATGTTGAACGAACGCAATTAAGAGGGAATTGTTGTCACGTAACAGGAACTTGGTTAGGATAGTTTGAAATTTGGTCGTTATCTATACTAATAGCCTATTATAAAGAAGTTAAATTTGAAAAAAATAGTTTTACTAATAAAACGCTTCATTATTCCTGAGTAACATAGGCTATAATTCATTTTGATTAAAACATTTTTTTATTTCAATATTTGTAAATTTAGTCGGAAAAATTTCTTAGGTTAGGCATAAAAATGTATTTACTGTTTGCTCTAATATTTCCATTAACACCTGATTTCAAATTTTGAAGCAATTATTTGTATTTCTAACTTTAAGGTTAGGTTTTTATTAAAGTGTAGACCTGAGCCTTGCCGGTTCTTTTAACCTTCATTATAACTGCTGTTATCAAATATAAGAAATAATTTGATTTGAATGTTTATCATTATTTACCATCTTAGTTTTGAGGTTATTATTAATTCTACACATTTATTATAAATAAAACATAACATATGTTTGTAGAAGGTTCCATTGGGGGTTGGCGTGCGGAGCACGCTTTGGTCTCCCCTAGTATCTAATAAATAATCATTATTTGAGCCAAAAAAAAACTCGATACTGTATCGTTATTTACGATAATACAAACAATTGTGTCTTTGAACCATGTTAATCGGCCGACTTCCCTGTCCGACATATTGAATCTGATTCCTATAAGAGCAATGCTACAAAAGTCTATACTAATATTATAAAGAGGTAAAATTTGTTCGTTTGTTTATATGTACGGGATAATCTCCGGTAAATAAACGGTTATAATTCTCCGGCCGACAGAAGTGAAAACGGCCATGAATCGTTGGTTCATTGGTTTAAGGTAATTATTTTTATCTTGTAACATTTAAAATTGAAATTGAAATTTTAAAAATAGACAGTAAATTTGAATTAAAAGTTTAACAACATAATATTAGGTTTAGCCTATACTGAACCAAAATACTGAGACGGATTAAGCTTAAATCCTATCCGCTCAATGAAATATGTGAAAAAAACCTTACAAAGTAAAATGGTTAAAATATACAAATTTAAATAAAAGGTAATTAAAATAACAAATTTTAATTAAATCAATTTTAAAAGAGATTTTGCATCAGAAGTAAATAAATAATAAAGTAAATGGTATATATCATATAATTAGCCAAGCATGGAAAATAATAAGAAACGATTTTAATAATTACTAACGATTTTACATGAAAACTTATAATAATAAATATAAGGTATAAAAAAGAGTTTAAATATGAAACAAGTTGAATGAAAGTTTAAGTTAATAAAGTAACAAGGATGTTAAAACCAAAGAGAAATAGAAAAAGTGGAATTTTAAGTTAAAAAGGGGGTTAACATAATTAAAGAAAAGGTGTTAAACTGAAAAGACAATAACTGCGGAAATAAACATTCAAAAAACAAACGGAAAACGGCAAAGTGCGTAAGAAGGTTTAGACAATAAAGCGAGCCTAATAAAAGGAGCCAAAAAACGGAAAATCGGAAAAGCCGCAAAAGAATTCGCGGAAAATCACAAAACGCAAACGAGTTGGCGTAGAACTTCAATTCTAGTTCGTTCAGCTTCAGGATGAAGAACAGAGAACAATAAATCCACCCAAGAAGAAATCTGGAAGCAGGAACCAAAGTTACAGGTGTTAAGTAAAAAACTGTAACAAAATTCATAGGCCAAAAGGAACATGTATAATACAGCCAGACTAACCGTCGCCAAGATTACAGCGGTCAAAGTGTAGGGAAGTTTACGGATTGAAGAAAAATGGGACACTAAGTGATAGAGAATTTCCCCAGGAACAAGGAGAAATTAAGGGGAAAATTCTACGGTGATTTAAACCCGAAATATAAGGAAAAAACAAAAGGGAAAGTGGGGGGTTTAATTGTTAAGAATTGGCCAAACTTCTAAGCAAGAAATGGGAAATCAGAATTATACGCGAGTTAGATCTAGTCGAAATCCAGACGCCGCTCCGGGAAGTCTTCAATCGTCTCGTTAGGACAAATTTAAAAATCTGCAATTTATAAGTTATTTGAAAGTGTTAATTAGAACAGTTATTACGTCATTAGAAGAAATATTAGTGTAAAGTATTTCACAAGTTTCAAGTGAAATTCGTCGTTACAGGAATAGTGGAGTATTTCATTAGAAGAGATATATTAGTAAGGAATATCTGTCAACTACTGGTATATGCATTTTATCATCGTTAATAAAAAGTCAAGAGTTTATTACAAGATAAATAAGCATTGTAAATTGGTGCTTTCATCAAGGAAAGATTTCGTCGCTTTTCGTTGTCTACTAGAACCTACCAGAGGCGAGAACAGTAGCTAGGACTGTTCGGGAGCTGTATACTGGATCACCAGAGAGACCATACGACTCTAAGGGAACGAACCATCGTGTGAATCTTCTGCTAGTCAACAGGAACACCGTCCAACCACATTCTTCCAGAACGCCTAGTAGGAACGCGCGACAATCAACCTAAGGTAGTGTCGGAGTCATCTTTTTTAATTAACAGATTTTTATGACATTGACAGATAGGGTTTTGTATTGAATAGAATTGGGGAATTATTAAATAATTAAATTTACTAAGTAACAATATCTATTTCTATAAAAAGGTTAAAGATTAAATTGAGTAATTTGTATGGTAGAAGTAATAATTACAAAATGTATGCTAAGGAAGAAATATAATTTTATTATCATTGAAGAAAGTTTATGTTGAAAATATGTGGTTATGCATGTAATGATAAGTTATCAAGGAAAATTAAATTTTTACTTTCATTTTTCAACCAAAAATTTGCTTAAATAGGGTTAATGTGAACTCTCCAAATTTATTACCAATTGTGTTAGTTGTAAGAGGTTATAGTCAAGGTATTCATTCTCCAAAAAAGGAACGACTCCCGAGAAGAGTTTAGTCTCACAATTTAAAATATAAAAAAGTTAAGTAAATTCCTTAGCAAACAAATTAAGGGTATTGTCGTAGGCTGGAAAAATAGTAAACACGGCAATCATCCTTGCGACAGACTGCAAGGATCGTCTCGAGTGGTAAAGAGTTTGACGAGAGAGAGATAGGGAGGTAGGGACGGTCGTCGCAATAAGTGCATTTAACTGCATTTACATTCACTAACCATAACAACCAAGTTAGGAAATTTATACATTTAACACTCCAGTGCTCGCGCGGAGTGCAATAGCACTCCAGGCATTTTGTTCTGTTTGCAAAGCGCAATTGTCAACGCGAATAACCTTGAGCTGTCATCTACCTTCCCTCTGGCACCTGTCAGTGTAGTGGTAGCTGCCGGGTGGCGCTAGTCTATTTTTTGTTGATTTATGTCTCAAGTGGTGCAGTATTTGGAGTGCCATTGCACTCCGCGCGAGCATCCGAGTTCCAGTTTTTTTACTGAGTAACGTGTGTTGACATTTTAGTGAAAGAAGTTTAACATTGTTTTTTTACATAAAAAGTTAGTTTTTTCTGCAAGAATATACGTGGTGAGAAACAATGGATGACCATGAACAGTTACGGCGGCGTTTGTTGGCTGAAACGGAGGACAATGAAAGTTTCCTTGGTGAGGACGACCCTGATGAACTAGAAACAGATTATGTTGAAGGACACGATCACCTCTGACCCGAAGTTGAAGGCCTTTCTGACTCTGAAGATGTTAGTGATCGGAAAATGACACAGGAAGTGCTGACACCAGAGGCAGAACCTCCGCAAGCCCCTCCACAACCTCCACTGCAAGTCCCTTTTGAAAATACTGGATTTTATTTAGGAAATTACCGAAAATCAAGATGGTTCATCAACCCACAAATACCACGTACGGCCCGCACTCCTAGACACAATATAATTCCAGTCTTCCACCTACCCGGACTGCTAGGTTTTCTGAAACACCTCAACAGGCTTTATTGAATATGATTGACGATGATATGATATCAAAAATTGTTGAGTACACTAACATTTACAAACTTCTGTTAAAACTGGATGACGGAGGAGCAGGTCAACCTCAGCCTCAACCCCAGAGAACAGCTGTACAAGGGAAATGTTACCTCTGCGGAAGAGCGAGAGAGACTGTTTCAAAAGCAACAAGTGGGTGATGTATCAATTATTTGAAAAGTGTGCAGAGTGTGCTAAAAATAGGTAAAGCTCGAATCATGATAGTTTGTAGTTCAAGATAGCTCAGTTTTTTTATATTTTTACCGATATAATTTTTACTTTGTCAAAGTTAGTTTAGATTTTTTGAAAAATTCTTTTTTCTAAACAGCAATGCTTTAATTTTTTTGAAAAAATATGTAAATAAATAACGTATTTGTTTTTGTAAATTATGTGTGTAGTATAACACCTATTAAGTTCAAAAGTTAGTGCAAAATAAAAAAAAACACAATAACAGGAAAAAACCACAGTACAAAATGGATTGCAATAGCACTCCGCGCGAGCACTCACGTTACAATACACCACGCGAGCACCGGAGTGTTAAAGAATGAGAAAGCACTATGTCCATTTTAGAAGCATCTGCAAGTATACTAGTTTAACACAACTTAAAAAATAAGGGAGTACAATGTCCGTTTCATCAGTAGTGTGACGTGACTAAATCCATACAGCTATTGAGTTTAAGCCTTTGAATTTACCACTGCCTATTTTATTTCGTCGATTTATTCTTCTTTAGGCGGGTTACACACCGGTGTCGCTGACACGATGTCGCTGACATTTATCGTGCTAGTGACATGCCCCTCGAAGACCAACCTGTGTTATCTTATGGGGCTATACACACCGGTGTCGCGGACACGTTGTCAGCGACTCGTGTCACTAGCACATGTCCAACCGGTCGGTGTTTGGACAGACATGTCTCTTGCCTCTTGGGTCCGCGCATGCGCAGAACGTTTTACTAGTCAGTTGTAAAGTACGAATCTGTTTTGTTCGAGTTGAGTCGTGATAGCAAAATGCCGCTTCCTGATAATGAACAAACGAATAAAGAGTTTGTTGCAGCAGTAGAAGAGTTCCCAGTGCTGTACAACTATAATTTGAAGAATTACAGCAATCGTAATGAGCAAGACAAGGCATGGCGGCAAGTGGCTTCAAAATTCAACGTTACAGGTAACTGCCTATTGAACTTGTTTACATGACACAAAACAATTTTTACATATTATGGTCTAAAATACCGTGTAAAGATTATTAAATCGGATAGTTAATAACAGACTAATTCTAATTTTCTTAACCCTCTATCTGGCAAAGAGTACCTGTGGTACTCTTTTAAAGCGCCACCGGACTGGCAAAGAGTACCTCGGGTACTCTTTTAACAAGCATTTTTTAAATCAAAGTTTGCGCATCTAAGGTAATATTTAAATAAGTCATATTATATATCATTGTACGCAGAGCATTCTAAAGATTAATTTGGCATATAGTTTATTACATTGTGATACATAAATAACACGTAAAAAGTATGCAAAGTCACGCAAGAAATGTTGGAAGTGAAGCATACCTTAATTTTTTTCAAAGCCTTCTGCCTGATATAAAACATTTTTCACCCGCTAAAAAAAGGCTTTTCAAGCGTAAAGTCATTGAAATTATTCAATTATTGAAGATGATTTGTCTACTAAATCAGCAAATCGTACACGGAGCCGCACTTCTTCCATCAAATCGTTCACCAGAGACAACTGGCCTACTCTTTCAGAATCAACATTTCATCCAGTGGCGAGACAGGAATTTTCTCCAACCCCTACTCAACATGCCAGCGTAGTAGCTGTGAATGCTACTCCAACAACAACCAGTGACTACTTTACCAACAGCCAAGGGTGGAACTTTGATAATGTACATGCAGAACCCTACAACTACATACAAACACCTACACCAAACATACCTACAACTTCAAAGTAAATTGCATTCATTAATTGTCACAACACGTGTATTTATTTAGGAAATTGCTCTATACTTTTCATATTTACTTCCCAATATTAAATCTTTTAAGTTAGGCCAAAAGGGCTTAAGTCAGAAATTGTTAACGATACTGTTGAAAAAACTGAATATTCTATATAAAATTTCGGATCCGGCTTGCAAATTATTTTTCATTATTAATGTTACTTTGTGTTAGGAAAAAATTCAAACTTTGTACTTACAAAATGTCAAATACATAATAAATCAAAAGCATTAAAAAAAACTAAATTACAAAACCGATGCGTATTGTGACTGTGCAAACAATTTTATGATAAAAAATAAACGAAATAAATGGTTTGAAATTTAACATTGCTCTTATGGGATAAAAATCCAAGATTTCCGCCACTACAGCAGACCCTTAAGCCCTTTTGCCCTAACTTCAAAGAAATACACTTCATATAATTAAATGAATGAAATATTTTTAAAACGCAACTTCTTATTAAACCAATTTACAATTTCTATTTGGTTTTTACATATTATTTAGGTTGCAGTGGTTTGTTGTAAAGTTAAATTTTGTTTTTACTTGCTGCTACTGTATAATATGTATTACTACACTCAAATATCTAATAAATAAATCTAATAAACACCAACAGCAACAACACAGCATCCTCCGACGACGACGACATTTTCTAAAATAAGCTGACTCCTTTTCTTCCGTGTAATGTCAGCGACATGGTGTCAGCGACACCGGTGTGTAACCCGCCTTTTGCATGTCACTGGCATCATGCTAGTGACATCAGAAATGTCAGGGACATGGTGTCAGCGATACCGGTGTGTAACCCGCCTTACGATCAGCTGTTGCATTTTAAACTTCTGTTGTATAAGAGAGTGTGTAAACCAATGAAGAAGAAGAAATCGTCGACGAAATCTAAGAACTCGTATATTTTACCTCATATAAAAATTGCTCGGTGCTCCAAAAGAAGATTTCACTTAAAACATTAGAACATTTCGACCTTTTTTCTTCCTCTATTTCCTATAGAAAACACAATTCAAAGGCTGTAGAACGTAGAAACCCCGCCGAGCTATGAAGGTGTACTTCATGTGAATGCATAAGTGCGTGGTTTCCTCCAATAAATTTACAATTTCATACAGTCCCGTGCATGGGCACAGAATATCTCACGCATGCATCTAAAAGCGCGAGTGTTGGCTAAAGTAATTTCAATGCAGCAATTAGGATTATTATGTGTGCTAGCGTTTAATTAATTTATATAAGCTGAATTACACATTAAACCCGTATAATATATTCAAGGCAAGGTACAAGGAGATTGAGTGTAGTAAAAGAATAGGCAAATTCAGCCCCCTGCTGTTATGAGAGAATAAAGAGTTTTGATAAATTACCAGTTATACTGTATTTGTAAGATTTACACGTTAGACAGAAGGTATAACTCCATTTTAACGGAAAAAGCACACACTCAATAAGGTGTGTGTATTTTTCCTTATTAGCGAATTTCAATAGGAAAAATGAGCTATTGCAGTGACCCTTATGGTAAGACCTAAGGTTGGGAGTAGTAAATGAGCACCGACCATGGTCCCCAGAACAAATTTTGAGGTGTCATTAAAAATCATATGTATATAATATGTATGTATTTATATGTGTACACCCTAGCGGCCACATTTAGTCCGATTTAGTACACATTTGGTACATAGTAGGTCCTATGTTAGTTGTATATTGTACATACGTCGCTTGGACGAGTTCGTTAACAAAAAAAAAAAACCAACAACCGGAAGCTCACATTTTTTGACCGGAAGTAACTATTTTTTTAGATTTTTCCTAGAATGAATTTTTTTAGAGTTTTTTTCTAACAACATAAATGTAGGATGTTATTCGGCACATTTTGTCTTTTTACGCGACCTTATAGCTCACTTGGTTCCCCCAAAATCGACCAAAAAGTAAAATACCATAAAAGTACCCGGTTCAAATCCATGTGGTGGATTCTACCATGGGGTGGGCGTGCGAAGCACGCAACGCACTGTGTATTGAAAATATTCCCAATATGCGGAATGGCATACAAAACACGCAATGCATTGTGTATTGAAAATATTCCCAATATGCGGAATGGCATGCGAAGCACGCGATGCTTTGTGTATTGAAGATCCTCCCAACCCGGGGGTTGGAGTGCGAAGCACGCAATGCAGTGTGTATTGAAAATACTCCCATATACCGAGTGGCGTGCGAAGCATTTTGCAGCTATTCAGCACCGTCGTGAGTAGATCAATTTCCCAAATTGTTGGTTGAAACCCTAAAACATGACGTATAAATTTAATTTTGGAAATTTGCTCAACTCACGTCAGCGGTTTGGCTGCTTGGTCGAATTATTTATATTTTATTTGTGTTAGAAGGACACGAATATATTATGAGAATCCATTAATACTTTTACAGAAAAACGGTAATTAGTTTGAAGAGCTAGGAAAACTAATAGATGCAGTAAACCGTTATAGCGGATGTATGCATAGTTTTTCATACAGGGTTCATGAAAGAATGGTAGGGGTTCATTAATTCATACGAAGACAGTAGGGAAAGTTTGTGATGTTGTATTGGTATCCATGATTGCCTCCAACCCAAAAGTTTGTTTAAGAGCTGTTGTAATCACAACATCTGTTCTTGTATTGTTGTCGGTGTGCGTTTTGTGTTTTCTGAATTGTTCATGTGTGAACCGTTATGTTCTCTAATAAATAAAAAGCAAAGTGTGTTTTGTTGCTGGCTGAATTCAAGTCTATAATTTCAGTGGAACGTGCATTTCGACGCGAATACAGAAAATATCCACCACATGAAAATAACATACGACTGTGTACAAACAATTCGAAGAAACTAAATCAGTTCAAAAGCAGAAATCAACTGGCAGACCAAGTTTATCAGACGAAACGATTGAACTAACTAGACAATTTTAAATCAGAAGTCCTAATAAGTCAATACCCCGACGAAGCCTAGAGTTAGGTATTCTAAAAACAATAATCCACAAAGTTTTACAAAAAAACACTGAAATTGCACGCATATAAAATCCAGCTATTGCAGGAATTTAAACCTGATTATTGTGCTAAATGTTTTAATTTCGATGTTGAACAATATTGATGAAAGTCAATAACTTTTACAGGTGTGTTAACAGGCGCAATTCAAGCATATGAGGATCTGAAGTTTTTGAGAAAATACGCGACTCGCCCAAAGTTAATGTATGGTGTGGAGTGATGAAAAGACAATTAATGGAATTGTGTAACTCGATATGTTAATCTATTGTTTTCCCCAGCTGGATGAACTAGAAAACATTCGAATACTTCATTTTCAACAAGATAGCGCACCCCCGCTATTTAGTGCATTTGTCACAAACGCTTTGAATGAAAAGTATGGATATCGATGGATAGGAAGTCAAGGACCTCTGTCCTCCTAGGAGTCAAGACCTGAAACGTTGCGATTTTTCTTGTGGGGTACATAAAAAAATTGTTATTAGAGAAAAAATCGTGACCTAAATCACTTAAAGTACATAATTAATGAATCAAAGACAACCGTTAATGAAGAAAATGTTAACTAATGTTTGGGCAGAACTTGACTAACGATTGGACACTGGCCGAACGACTAAAGGCGCACAAATCGAAATCGATTGGATATGTAAAACAAAACTGTTTCAGACGACGATTTAAATAAATAAACAGCATCTGATGTAAGTAGTCCGTTTTCATTTAAATCATGTTCAAAACCTCACCATTCTTTTATGATAACCATATATAATAATAATTTTCTCTAACCCCCACCAGCTCCATAGAAAGGGTTGTGAAACCTAACGCTCTGAAATCTTTTTTAAAGTACAATTGCTTTGTTTTAAGAATTGTTTTTTTTCGTCTTAACATTCTTCTACTTCTCAATGGTTCATCTGTTCAGCAATTGAAAAAGTGAATGGGGCTTATTACAAAATAAATAAATCAGACAATTGCATAAATGTGTCTTGGTACTTATGTATAGAAAATTCAAATGTCCTGACTTTATTCATTCTACACTTTTGACAACTTATTATGGATATGTTCATTTACACAGGAATTATGGTATCATTATAAGGGGTGGTTAAGTGAATATGCTTTTTAACTGTAGAAAAGTCAATGCAACAGTTATTTAATTATATTGACACTTCCATGGATGTATATCATTAACGTCCAGAGTAAAGGGTTATTGTGGTATCCGATTCAGATTTTGTGATTATTTCAACAAATGCTGAGCATTCATAGAAACTTACACCTCAAACATGTGTAGCACTATGTGCATAATACGACAGTATTTAAGAATGTTCAAAAATATTCAAAATTTTAACACATTAAAAAATAGCCTTTGATGACTTTTGCTGTCTTTGTCTTTTTAATCTGCGAGAGGGTTTCTTAGCTACTGTAAGATTTATATTCACATTGCTGGAGACATTTTGCAATTTTAAATTATTTTTTACCGTACTGCATTGTAATCCGCTGTTTTGTGAACATAATATTCGGGCCGAATGTTACGATGTACTGCCCTAGGTCTGCAAAATTCTACAACGCCCTAGGGCCGCAAAGAAAAGACAGCTGTGAATTCAAACACACCAAATCGATGCATTAATAAGCAGTAAGTGGTAAATGTACCCGTGAAAACAGCTAATTAGTGTATTTTTATTATTTAACGACATTAATGTTGTTGCTGATTTGTTTGTTAGTTAGTTCTTAAACGTTTCTGTGTGAAGTTACCATTGAATTTACACTAGTCTAAGTAGTTTTTGTGATTATTATTGTTGTTTAGCTATTTATTTAAATTATTTATTTATATTTGAAATAAACATAAACTATTAAAATCAACATTCCTGCTTCATTAAAGAGGAAAGCTAAACAAGTTGGTGAAGAATATGTTAAAATAAATATGGTTTAACTAACTAATTTCCCACTGATTTAAATAAAAACCCAAACCACAAAACAAGTAGCAAAAACTATAACTAAACAACTAAATTGTAAGTTAAGTTTTGTTTTGTGGTTTGGGTTTTTATTTAAATCAGTGTGATTTTGTCGCCACAGTGCTCTTTTATTTGTTTAACTAATTTCCTTTAAGTCTGCATAGTGTAGTATGGTGAAAATTAACGATCGGCTGAAAAGGGTTTACATTGCCTCGACTGCGTCTAACACGATCCCGGGCCAGCAAACCCCTACTTTCGGCCATTGGTGGGAAATATACTATTACTATTTATGGTAATTTATTTATGTGGTATACTTTACTTATTTTAATGCAAATATCTATTTTTGTTAAATTTGTGATCACGTATTGAGCGACTTGTATGCAATTGTATTGTCAACCACAACGAAAATAAATTAAATGTCTTTATTTGATTTTAGTTAGACTAATTTAGACGC
The DNA here is from genome assembly GCA_018207615.1 of Philaenus spumarius. Taxonomy (NCBI): domain Eukaryota; kingdom Metazoa; phylum Arthropoda; class Insecta; order Hemiptera; family Aphrophoridae; genus Philaenus; species Philaenus spumarius. Next base: position 220,822 of record JAGFPH010001954.1, read on the forward strand.
TGAAGCAGCGAACACTTTATGGAAGACATATTGCAGTTGGTATTTTAACTTCCCCATTGATGCACAGATATAGATACTTACTTATAGTGGCACAGATATAGTCCATACAGGGTAGAACGTAGATGGCCCCTAATAAATATACTACAACGGACAAAACTCGTTGTAGGTCTTGAGTTTAAGTTTGCAATTAATTTTGTAAATTTGAATAATAGGGACTTGCCGTGAGTTAAAGCCAAATGTAGGTCACGAGATCAGCATGTATACGCGGGCGGTCTGTTATCGGGTAGAATTAAACTTTTGGACCCTGCCTGTCTGAAAAGGATTGGGAACTTATAAAAATTACTTAAAAGATTCCTACGGGAAGCCAAAATCCAAGATTTGAATAAAAAATAAAAATCTTCGGGGAATGCATTACGCTAACCGCGGGTGTATTTACTGCAAGATTAGATATTAAAAAATCATAAAGTTACGTAAGATACGAGCTTTCAAAGAATGAGAAAATTTTCAAAATTACTCTAATTTAAAAAAGAAAAGGTTTTTTAGGCTTTTCTTAAAAAGGCCTAAAATAAAGGTGAAATAAATTTTAGCGAAATTTTGTCATATAAAAAAGTTAATGGTAATTCATAAAGTAAAGGATAAAAAAGTAGGTTAAAAATAAAGTTTTTTAAATTCTAACTAAAACAAGTTGTAGTATTGATAAATGTAATTCATAATGTAAAAGAAAAACTAGAAAATTTATAAAAGGAAAAAGGTGATAGAATTTGCACCTTCACAGCTAATTAAAAATTTAAACTCAAACTTTTAACAGTTCAAAATAGTAAATAGTATGCAAACGAAGTAGTTATGTAAAAATAATCCAGTATTTGAAATATGTTTCGGGAGTAAAGTAAAACCCTAGTTTGTGAAAAATCGTTGAAGTCCCTAACCTCACAGCAAGACAACCAGAAGCAGAAATGAGATGAAAATCCGGCTAGTGAATGAAAACTAACGGACAAGAAAAGTGGAAAAAGAAAAACCGAAAGAAGTGTGAAATTAAGACTTTTCCGGGAAAAATCGCCGCGGAAAAACGCGCGCGGGTCGTGTACGCGAACCAGGAGTCGTACGAACGTCACTCGAGTTCGTGTGGAAAGGTAACAACGAGCTGAGGAAAATGATGTCAGTTTCAGGAAAATCGGATAAACCCTGGAAGAGTTACATGGAAAAAGGATTTCCATAGCACAACACTGAGGGAAGCCAGATAAGAACGCAAGACGGTAGAGGGGAGGTCCAAAGACAAGACTGATGGAAGGAGAACAGGGTGACCAGTTTACGAAAAGGGGCGTACTCAAAGAAACAATAGAAACTTAATTAAAACAAAGGCTAAATCATGTTACAAAATTATGAAAAAATTATAATAAAATTCAGGATGAAAAGTTACGTAGACTAGAAGTTTGAAATTGGCGAAAAAATGGATTTTAAAGCATTATGGAAATACAGTGGTAGAAAGCTTAGGTTGGCAATGAAATAGTGCCGAAAAACCTTATATAAACGATTGCTCGGGGAAACTCGGGAGCCTTATTATTTTTTCGATGTGACGTAACGCATCGCGACGAGGCTTATTATTTTGTCGATGTAAAGTAACGCATCGCGCGAGGATTATTATTTTTCGATGTAACATCACGCATCGCGAGCCTTATTACTTTTTCGATGTAATGTAACGCATCGCGAGCAGATACTTGTTTTTTATAAAATACTTTAGCGTGCTAGAAGCTGAGTATTTTCTTCGTTAAACTTTAAATTGTTATAACAAGTAAGAAGAAACGGCATTGCGGTTATCATCTGGGATGCAGCAATAGACACCGCATTAACTCTACAAGAACTTCAGTGGCAACTTAGTCTATACAAGTTGGCCTAACTTGGGATTTTCTGGAAGAAAAACATAGCCTACAGGACAGCTGATACATGGAGTGATTCGTATAGCTTCCAGACAGGACTCCAGGACACCACCAGGCAGCCACCAGGACATGCAACTGTAGCTACGAGGGAATAGACGAACCGGGATCGCAGACACGGCATCACCCCATCCATCTTTAAGAAGCCATCCATCATACATCCAGACAACCCTACAGGACTCCACCTTCACCCACAAGACAACTTTATCAGCACGCAGAACATCTGTAGCTTGTCATCACTGGACAGCGTTCGCGGATTTCACCACAACGTCGCGACGCCTGGACAAGTGTGAAAAGGTCGGTAGAAGCGTAAAATACGTTAGTCCCCATTAAATTGCCTGAAGTAAATTCAAATAAATTTATTTTAAATACTGGGTTACTTCCCAGACAGCACAGTATGTACTACGAACATACTGTCAAAGTGCCGAATATTCCAGGCATGTACGAGCACTTTAGGTATTTACTGAGCACATGCTTGGTAAATGATAAATTCACTTCTATTTTTGTCATTTTAAGAGATTGTCTAGGATGTGATTAGCACATTCTCAGTATATGATTTTGGAACGTGCTGAGTACATTCGAAGCACTTTCTTAGAACATTACAATACAAAAATATAAACAAAAAACACCCAAACATATTCTTTACAACTAACAAAGGCTGTAAAATCAAACTATATTTAGCGCTAAGATGGTTGATTTAGAAGAGTAAGAACATACTTTGCTGTTTTAACATTATATTATATTTGGGTGTGGGTGTGGGGTACCAATAAAATATAACCGTTACTTCGTTACTTGGGTTAAATTTCAACCATTCTTCCCCATCCCCCATTCAGCCCATTCTACACGTAACGGTTCGAACGCAGTGAGCACTGAGCAGTGAGTCATCCTTTGCCTTTACATTGTCTTGTCTCATAATATTCTACTCTACACTACTACTGTCGGCCAGATTATTTTCGACATTCTTATTTAATCACTTTTGTATGATCAGCTCTTCACTTATGTGGTAAGTACTTTTACAATTATTTAGTAAATATAATTTAAAATAATATATATTTCAGTAGTATTTGTCTTTAGAAATTCTCATTTTCACTAGGCCTTCCATTGCAGTAGCCTATTGCAATTTCGGATTTATTTTAAACTATTTCTGACTTAATAAATGTCCATAAATTTAATGAAAGATGTTAAAATTAATGTTGTTTTTACGAATTCATAATTTTAAACTAGCCTACGCCTATGTTTAGGCTATAATTAGCCTATGTAATTCACTTTATAAGTTTCATAACCTCTAAACCGTAACTTACTAGTAGAATGCATAAGAGTTTTCTAACATAAAATTGCATTTGAAAACTCAGATTGCTATTGGTAAACTCGAAAATTGGCTGTAATATGCCTATCTGAAAGTAATTAACAACAGCATTTTATTTTGATTTTTCAATAGTATAACATAAACATAACCTAACCTAAAGTAAATTTCTAGGCCTAGAGGTCTTGCATGTGTATAAAGTAGGCTATATATAGGCCTATATATCAGTTAATCAGTACAACTTGTTTTAAATTATATTTATGCTACTGTCATATGTATAATAACTGAACTTAAATGATGGTTATATTTTCAAAGTAGGCCTACTGTAGGTCCATCTCTTTAGGCGTACCGGTAGCCTAGGCCTACTTTGTAATAATTGTTTGTTTATGCATTTGTCATAGTTTCGAATGTCATAAATATACAAGCAAATCCATGAAACCTAGTGTGGTAGTTATTAGCCTATTTATTATGAAAGGTTAGTAATAATATTTAGGCTAAAGGCAAATTTTTAGAATGCCACTCAGAGGCAACTTGTTAAATCAGGCCTAGAATCAGTTGAAAATTTGTTTAGAAAAATGAGAAGTGCTACCAACTTACTTAGGCTAATATAATATGTTTACAGACTGGAAACATACTGTGACTAGAGGCTGTGAGTTTAGTTACGGTTTTTTTTTGGTTGCAACACAGCGTTTATGATATTACCACTTCGCAAAAAGTAGTGGTATTCTATAATTTCATTACTACAGTTTTCATTTACTATGTTGTATTCCATTAATTACGGAAACATTGTTCATTCAACTTCAAGTTTAAAGTGCATGAGTTATAAAATTAGTAATTTTCTGGTTCATGGTAGTAAGATGTATACCCTACATTTTTAATATGCTTTTTTTAATTTTAATAGTAGCCTAACCTTTTTGTGTAGGGTACACTAATGTATGTAGGCCTAGATACACAGGCCCTTGTATTATATTTGCCTAGTCTTGTAGGTTAGCTTATTAAATTATAATTATTGTGTTATCAAAATTACTGATGTACAGTATTTTTACTAGGTATTAATGTAACTATATGATTTATTTAACTTTTTTGGTTTTTTCTTGCTTTGACAGCTTTTCAGTCCTGCACCATTAGATTCCTCCAAACACAGTCAAGTCTTGATCAGGTCATTACTCATTTGGTAAGTAAATTTTACTGTAAAATAAATACTAGATCATAATTAAAATATAACATAAACATTACTTTTAGGGTAACGATGAAAACACCCGTAAAAAAAATATGGCGCAAGTTTACTATTCGACCCTAGGCTAACCTATGGCAACAGAAATGCAAGAATAATATATTTTTTTTAAATGTCTAACTTATAATATTTAGTCACAGTATGATTACCTGTATTCAACATTTAACAGTAGGATGTAAAACAACGTCGGTGTCTACAAAAATATTAGTCTAGGGTCGAATAGGAAACTTACGCCAAAAAGATTCTGAAAATATATATTTCACTGGGTAAAAATAGTGTTTGACTTACTTTGACAAGTTAGATCAGGTTAGCTTTTGATATGTATTAGCCTATATTAATAGATGTTCCCTATAAACAAAGAAATGTATATGTTTTACATAGTAAAACATGCAAGTGGTTAAAAACATAATGATCAACAAAGGGCATTGCATTCTAATTGAACAGTTCAATTTTAGCTTACTCGCATTCATTAAATATAAAAATACATAAAATAAAGTTAACCTAGGCCTAAACCAACTAGTAACAGTAGGTATGTTCTAAAGTCAAACCATAGGTCCTAGTCCTACAATTAATTTTGTGCTAATTTACTTACTTTTATTATGATTATGGGAAGACACTTTTTGTCATTTATGAATATGTGTCGTGAATTTATATTTTCAGAATATAGGCTTAGTATATAAAAGAAGTGGCTGTTCCTGTCTTTAACTTACCCTAGAAGTAACTTTTACAGGCTACCAAAAGTAATATATTTAACTGCCTTAGTAATTGTAGCTTAAAATTTACATTCATGATAAGGTCTTACTCTTGAATCAATCTTGAACAATAATGGTTAAATTTTGATTAAAATTGTTTTGGTAACCTATAACCTAAATCTATATCTCATTTGACTTTCAAACATAGCCTATTCTAATGTGACTAGTTAACTTAGTGTAGTTAGGTCAGATTAGTTTTGGATGTACTAAATTATGTTTCCTATTTCTAAATGTGCAATTTACACAGGAGTTGGTAAACTGTAATGTTTGGCAAACTAAACATTTATAGTGTTTTTTTTGACTGATATGAAATGATATTGTGGTATCAACAATATTGACTAATTGGACGGTTTATTTTTACATCTATTTATTAAATATGAGTAAATACATATCTATATCTAACCCATTCACAGTATGTTTTTAAGTCATACAATATACAGGGCCTATTAATTTTTTAAAATGTAATAATATTATTAACTTTTAATAGGCAGCCAGTTTTTATAAAATTACCCCATGACATGACAGTAATTCTATTGTATTTGATAAGAACAAGTAGTAATTGCCAAAAGGAAACTAGACCTACTTGTTATGCATATGGCTAACCCATGAGTGTTGAAATTTCACTCTGTACGCTTTATTAAATTGTCTAGGTGGAACAAGCCATGAATATACTGACTCATTAAATGTTGTCATACATACACATACATGGGTTATCAAACACTATATGTAGGCTACATAGTAGGAACTCGATCATTTAGTGCCTATTAGCCTTCCGAGAAGTAAGTTCTTTTTCAAATTATTGTGATTATTTTTGTTTTATTTTACAATCAGTTTACAAAGTAACCATTTATAACTTCAACAATATAACAACTACAGCCGGAACATAAACTTACCAACGTTTCTGAATTTTTCCAGTCCGTAAAGTTATAAATAGGCTATATATATACATCTAAATCATATTTAATCTATTATAATATTAATGCCAACATTTAGTGTGTCAGTTTAGTCATTGTTTGTTATGCCATTTATGTCTTATTTCATAAACACTTGATTAATCTTAGGGCCTATTATACGACGTAACTTAAGTAAATGATAGGCTATATATATGTATAAAATATAATAAAATTTTATTAAAAATGAAATATATAGACTATCACTAAAACTTATCATTTTAATCATGTTACTTGTAGCCAATATGCAATGGTTTTGCCGTTGGAATGAAATAAATAAATAAATATACCGTAACATAATTGTAATAATAGTTGAATTTTTAAAGATCTATGTTAAATGATAATTAAAATGTGTCTTTTCAATTGTATTATAATCAATGTTTATATATGTTTATAGATATTGTCATATAGAAGAGGCCACAGTTGAAGATATTTCAGGCTCTACAAAACAGTGGCTGGTTAGGGGCTTCGTAGAGGAAAGAACGCCGAAAAATGTAAGTTGATAATTAAATATATCTATTAATCTCATAAACTGATGTCTGTTAGGCATATTCAACTTTTGATATGGATAACTTAAGTTAATTTATAGTAAATGAAGAACAAGTTATTTTGATTGTAGTACTAGGTACTCCACAAGTAAATTTTAATTTTGTTTGTATTGATCTAAATGTAGTATTTAGGGCCTATACTTAAAACTTAATTTACACTTTGCAGAAAATTAATGAAAGTTATTACAAAGTGCTGGCAACTACCTGCTTGCTTTGCAGAAGTAAAATTGTGCAGGTCGTAGTGCTGATCTCACTGTGCTTCAGTTTTTTTGTTTTCTTGTTGTTCATTGTAAGTTTTTTAGTTGCTAAACTCAGAATAAGAATAATTGTATGATACGGAATGGTACAAAGGTTATATGGTTATTGATTGCCTTATTGAAGTGGTTATTTTTTACTATATATTTAACTTATTTTTATTCTTACTACAGCTCACAGTCTTTTTTTCTTTTATTTTCTTATAAGTTAAGCCGTTTTGCCTCTTTATCATGCGTTATCAAACCTACACAGTATTTGTAATTTATTTCTTGTATTCATTGATGCTCGTCAATTGATTAAATGAGAACATATACTCAACACATTCACAAATAACACATAATACACAACACAACACGTTGGGACATTTACGTCAATTGAAAAAACTACGCAAGCTGTAGCTCACATGTGAACTCATTGAGTTAAAAACGTCCGCGGCCTCATAACCTAACCTAACATATAAGAAAATAAAAGAAAAAAGGATTGTAAGCTGTAAGTATAAAAATAAGTTAAATATAACAAAAGCTATGACTTGCACTAGATCTACTTTTGTTTGAATAGTTCCTTGCAATATTACAACTGGTTAATCAAATAAGCAAAATAAATGTTCTATAGGCCTAGGCCTAGTAAATAAAGAACTTTATAACTAAAGGACATTATCATCTCATACTTATTGTTACTAAATTTTGATATAAATAGGCTTAGTTCAATGTAATATTCTCAGAAAAGATTTCTTCATGTTTATAAGAATTGTCATTCTCTCACAACAATGTTTACTCCACAATAACTTTGATATTGTTTACTCCCCTTTATTTTATAATATGTTTTGATATAAAATCTGCATCAGAAATTTCTACCAGCTGATTTGAAAATCTCGGGTTTAATTTACTTTAAAGATATATAATTATTTTATTCCAAATACTTTCTCCAACCCTTAATTTTGCTTCGTAACGGTATACAAGCAGACATTATTATTAGTAGTACTTATTTTATTAGTTTTAAATAATTTGGTGGTCATTCCTACTGTACGTTTCATGTTTAGTTGGTATTATGGGTCTAATGGAGCAGCCGAGTGCTACTAAACAGCTAATTATTGCAAATTAACAGTATTAAAACTGTTTAAATTTTATAATACAATCGATATAAGGTAAATATTTTGTGTGTGTAAAGGACTTATTATTAATTTGTGAATAATTTTTACTTACTTGTGAAACAACTCATTCTCAAACTGCAGTTAATGATTTATTATTTACTAAATTTACTAAAATTATTAACATAATACTTGTATTTGAAGGGCAATCTGCCAATAAAATTTGCTTGGTTAAACAAATTTTCCAGGACACGTTTACCAGATTTTATTTTTGTAAACAATAAAAAATATTACAAAATTTTGATTGATAATAATTAGCATACAATTCAAAAATAATACCGTACATTTCTTTTGGAAATTCGACAATAACATAAAAAGTTCGATAAACTTTACGAACATTTTCATGCTAGACCATAATACAAAATCTTAAATGACCTTTAGTTTCAGTTATAGAATAATTAGTATTAGCTGCCCTATAGTTGTCATTCCTGCTTGTTGAATTATGAGCGTACAATACCGAAACCTTTATTTTAATATCCAATGCGGTTAAGTGCTTGTAGCCTACATTTTTACGCGCAGACTACTAGCAGCGAAGCGCCTGTAAGAATAACATGGCATATGGGTTTCTCCATACTGCTAACTATGCTTGAAACGTGGTATACTATAATTCATATTTTAAAAATTAAATAATATTGAATTATACAGCATTTCTTTCAAAGTTATGTTAATTTCATTGGTTTAAGTTATTGTTTGTGAAACAATGAATATTTTGTTGCAGGAAACTAGGACCATCCTAAGAACAAAGATGTTTCTCAAGTTATGATTCTACTGGTTATTAAAATTATCATGTTTTAATTCTTTTTGTACATACATGTTGTTATACATTGACAATAATAAATAGGTTTTGAAAGTTTCAGAAAAGTGTAGTTTTTTATGTTTCCACATTAGATTATTTTATAACCCTATCATCAAAATCAACAATAACAGGGGGATGTAGTATTTTGTCAATTCCTTGAAGTAAGTCAATGAAATTATTGCAGATTTGCTCAAATGTATGTTTTTTCATATCTAATGATCCTAATTTACTTTGATTAATAACTTTTGAATTATTGTATTTTATATATACAATGTTTCTAAGACCAGCACAATGTTCTTAGTTGAATTGAGGTATTGAATTTACCCAGAATATGCTAGACATGTTCTATACATAAGTATAGCATGTGCACATCACGTGTGAAGAATATGTATAATAGGTATATCACATTGGGATTATATGCTATGCATATTTGTAGTATGTGCGAAGAATATGCAAGGTTCATATTGAGATCATGAATGTACCCAGAATATGCTAGGCATCTTCTATGTAAGTGTAGCATGTGCATAGAATGTGTGTAGCTCAGATTGAGGTAGTAAAATGTGCCCAGCATATATGTAGAATGTGCAAAAATCATATTGAGATAATGAATGTACCCAAAATATACTAAGCATGTCCTATAGAAGTGTAGCACATGCCTAGCATGTTCTAAGAATGTGCGTAGTTCATATTGCAGTTATAAACCGTGCCTAGAATGTCCTGAGCATATTGTAGGAATATTCTTCTCGCATATGCCAGGCGCTTTGTGAGCGCGGACGTTCACTTTTCCTGAGCACGTGCCAGACATATTCTGGAATATTCAAGAATATGCGTGGCACATTCCGCATATACTTAAAGAATGTACTGAGCACATGCTCAGCACATAATTGTGCTGTCTGGGTTAGGATGTTAGATTAAGAAATATTTGTAATTAATTAAAGAAGTAAAT
>JAGFPH010001955.1:0-25847 GCA_018207615.1 Philaenus spumarius
AACTACTATAAAACTCATTATTATGGTTTGAAGGAATTTACCTTTTTTTATTATTTAACTCATTTGAAGTAATAAAATGACACATTCAATATTGATGCGGAATATGTAAAGGTTTAATGTTTTGTGTGAAATTTGCTCAACACTCGTCAGCGGTTCAGCTGCGTGGTCGAATTATTTATAACGATAATGTAAACAAATTGTACTCATGTAATGTATTATACAGGTTGTCCCCGAACTCTCTGGTCTTTTGTGGATTTGTTCCTGGAATAGGGACAAACATATTTCATAATACAAACATGGGTCTGTATGTGCTTTTTAGAAAAACGTACTGAGATCAAGAACGATTTGAGGTACGGTAGCAACTTCAAATTTAGTATGAATGTATATACCTACTGCACGAGTGTCCGTACATAATTTGAACGTAAAAAATATTTCAAAATGGCGGCTACCTAAAAAATTTAAATCTAAATATCTCATAATAAACCTTCGATTTTATTAATTTAAGAATAAACCAATGTTAGCTATAAAAATCGGTTGAGAAATAAATACCATATGTTTTTTTTTAATTGATGTTATTAATACCATTCATACAATTCGTATGCACCTTACACACATGATAGCATTAAAAAGATGATAGGACGTTGAAAATAAGCATAAACATGTAAATTTATACTACGGATGACTATTTAAAATTTAAATTTGTTGGGTAAAACCGTTTCGAAAAAGTGGCTCTAAAAAATGTATAAATTAAAATAACTCAGAAATTAATAATCTTTAAAAAATAAATGAATGCATTATAAAATATGCACAATTTAAATACAAACGTAACGGTACATTAATTAAAATGTAGAATATTATTAGGATAAACGTCATACCAAGTTGAAATCAATCGGTCAAACGGTTCTCTTAATTATTTTCTAAAAGAAACAATATGGTGGATATTTAAATAAAAGAAAAGTCTTTTTGAAAACATTATCGATTTTCTCTTTATTTTGACCAATAGAATAATTTCCCGAAATTTGGCACTTTACTTATGAGACACTTGTATATATTCAACCTTCTTTCTGTAATTCTATGATAAAGAATATGTGCACAGTATTTGCGTTGTTGCTGCTTTAGTATAACTGAACTATTTCAAACAGGGTAGAAGTTTTTTTAAACAGGTCCTGTTCTACATTTTTGAACTTACCTTTATATTGTATTATGCATATAACAACACTTTAACATTTTAAGAAATTTAAGGCTCTTCTTTACCTTGAAGAAAACTCCAGAGTGTACAGTATGATTTCAATGCAAAAGGTCTGACTCAAGCCGCAAAATCGTTGAAACATGCATTCGTAATACCGTGTTTCGGATTCTATTTATAAATTAATAATCTGGGAAACTACTTTAAATTATAAAGAAGGCTTTATATTTTTTACGTGTTAGCTTAAAATATGGAAATTATTGCTTAAAACTCCCAAAAAATGCGTTAAAAATAATCGATTTTTACTCAGTTAAACTGTTGATTAAAAGGAGTTGCCGACGATTTCTTTTAATTATAAGATATAAGACAAAAGCACATAGCCTTTAAGAACAATTTAGGATGTTTCACAACTTTTTAGGTTGAAAAAAAGCGTCCGAAACACGGTAGTACGAACTGCATATTTTTGCTGTTTTACGCAAGGTATAGAAGACCCTTAAAGATTAAACAACAACGGGATATAATCGCATAAAAGACATCGTTTTTTTAGTATTCCTAATACACGTGTAAATCAATGGTCTTCCCCTGGATTCTTACCGGGGATCTCAAGCTTTAGAGACAGGTAGATAATCTGTCTTATTCTGAACATGTGTTTCTTAATTAATTATTTATAAAATTACAGGTGATTAAAGGTGAGTATATAATTATAAAATTAAAATTTATACTAGGGGAGACCCCTGCGTGCTCCGCACGCCAACCCCCAATGGAACCTTCTAAAAACAAATGTTATGTTTTATTTATAATAAAGTTATATGATTAATAATAATAACCTCAAAATTAAGATAAAAATAATGATAAATGTTCAAATCAAATTATTTCTTATATTTCATAACAGCAGTTATAATAATGGTTAAAAGAACCAGCAAGGCTCAGGTCTACACTTTAAAACCCTAACCTAAAATCTAGAAATACAAAAATAATTGCTTCAAATTTTGAAATCAGCTGTTAATGGAAATATTGGAACAGACAGCTATATATTATCTGTTCTTTTATTCAATTTATTGTTATGGTAATAAATGTAAATACATGTGTTGCTTTATCATTCTAGGCCTAACCTAAGAATTTTTCCGACTAAATTTACAAATATTGAAATAAAGATAGGTTTTTATCGAAATGAATTATAGCCTAAGTTACTCAGGTAAAGTGTAGCTTTTTATCAGTAAAACTATTTTTTCAATCGGTTCAGTAGTGCCAGAGATTACCCCCTACATACAAACAAACAAACAAACTTTACCTCTTTATGATATTAGTATAAATGTATGAAGAGTTAATAGGACATCCATACAACCTTCCAAAAATCACGCTTATAAGGTTTCTCTATGTGTGTGTCAACGTTTATCTTTTATAGGTTAATAAGTAGCAGATTTTATTTAAAAATATAATTTACTTTAACTGTCATATTATTTTACAGAACAGCTGTTTTATGTTTTTAATTTATTGATTTAATACCAAATGTTTTAATGTAAACTGCAGAACAGCTGTTTTATGTTTTTAATACCAAATGTTTTAATGTAAACTGCAGAACAGCTGTTGTATGTTTTTAAATTCTCATGTATTTCTTATGGGGATTTTTCGTTTTTTGGATCTCAAAAACCCCTTAGTTTTTAATTTTAGAAAAAACTTATATATTTTTCCCTCGTTTCTTGAATCGATACCTTTAATTTGACACCTCTCCCATCATCCTCCGATTTACCAAATTCCCACAATTTTTAATCTAAAATTTTGCTTACAGAATTATATATAAGGATTATTTAAAAGTATGTAAAGTTTAATAAAAATATATAGTTTAAACACAAAATAGCCAATTAATCATATTCTGAAATTACATCAAATTTGTCCATAAAGTGTAAAAAAAATCATCTCAAATAAGCTTATTAAGCTTCATGCACATTGATTGTTCTTTCGTACATTGTATTGTCAGTCATCAATAATAACGCATTATAAATAGTATTGTTTTATTAGTTTTGGAGAGCCCTGTGACAAGTTATTATTGTTTAATTATTTCTTGTTATCGTTGTTATTTATTATTTTAACTTTATTGTGTCAGTATTATGTGTATGTTAAAAGTTTAATTGTAGGCCCTATACCTGTTTGTAATCGTATGTATCTCAATTATTTTTTAAATTTATCAGCATTTCGTAAATGCTCTCCGTTTTACATGTGTTGATAATCGCTCAGATTTTTCGTAAAAAAAAAAAAAAAAAAAAAAAATCGTTTTGCGAATTTTAGCCATTGGAACTGAATGTCCAATAATGAACTACCAGGTAGGTTACATACCATTACAGTCTTTTTCAGTTCTTTTGTTTTGATGTCGGATAACTAGTTTCGACCTTTACTTTAAGAACATCTTCAGATCCATAAAAAAAACGTATTCTTCCTCGTGAACTTCGTTGTGATATAACACTTACATGCCCACACGAAACAACAATCAAACGTTTAAATTTTTACCGAAAATCATGTCTCGCACTATTAGTGTTGAAATAGTCGTTACAGAAAAGTATGGCCGTATCTTGTAACAAACAGTAGTATAATTTATTGTACATCATATTATTCCATTACATATCCATCTCCCAATCCAACAAGCAAACCAACATTTTCATTTATCTCCAACTCAACTCTTACTTCTGCCAGACGCCGCTATACCGCCTCTAATTGACGCAATCCTAAGCAGTTTATGATAATAAGAGGTCGTGGATAGGTTAGCTTGAAATATCAGGTGTTAATTTATTTGATTATGTTTTCCATTTATCCCGAGAGAAGTACGTGAAGAAGAAGAAACAATAGCAATAAACGTCTTCCGAGGCATCGACCTCATCAATACGGGCCATTATGTGGTCTAGATTATATACCAGCGATGGTACAAGATAATCTAAAGGGCACTGCATATATCTTCGCGTAATTATCTGCACTCCAATAATCTATACTGAGAGATAAATAAGAAGGAATGAGGTTGTAGCTTCCACCGTTCAGCCCCTAGAAGTAGCCGAGTAAAATTCCTTCTCGGAACGTAATATAGCTTTCCCGTGCTATCTGAAACTATTCAAAGAGGAAGAACGTAACGTTAGTTTTAATTAAAACTATCGAATTAATGTATTAACTATAATAATATATAGATTAAATGTGTAACTTTTATGTTTTAATTTGAGAGTTGAACTTTGATTAGTTGGTAAAGGGTTGTGTTTAGTGGACGGATTGTACGAGTATATTGTGTTACACGATGAAGACTGAAATGTATGTATTGTAAATTAATGAGTAGTTTATAGTTGTTAATTGTATAAGGTGTATTATGACGACATCCATTTTATGTATCAGTAATAAAAACTAATTTGATAGTCCACTATGTACATTTTATTTGTAACAAAAACTTATAATGTATGTTCACTTTAAAACATATAACTACAATAGTTTTAATTATACTATTGTATAATACATTTTACGGAATGTATTGAAATCTAATACATATTAATAAATAGTTGTATATCAATCAATTCTATATAATATACTGATGATCTAATAACCTAGAAATAAAAAAAACCTATCTTTACAAAAAGTATAGTGCATGTTAAAATGTTGCAATTGTTTTGCAACAAAATTGATGTTCAGAATCTACTACTTTCTGTTTAATTTATTTAGAAGTGTTGGATCTGTTTGGAATGATATGTTTACTAACTTAAAAATGTTGTATTTAAAACGAGAAACACGTTACAAATGAAATCCATAACACAACACGCTGAATTACTAGGTAATACCGACATAGATCAAGGGCATTAAGCCTTAGACTTAATACAAGAGAATCTTATTGTGTTAACAAAATCAAATAGATTCCTGAAATGCCTCGGCGACGATCCATTTCCCCCCGATATATGCTTTCGAAGTACGTAGAGACCAACGGTTGTCTGTAACACAATAAGGCCTGGAATTCTAGTAATGAAGCCCACATTGTTGTCCATTTTTAGTCTGCGAACATTTTTCACCATCTGTTCTTCCAGTTTTTGTAAGATCTCTTTCACAATCAAGATACTTTTTAATATGACGCTATGAATTTCAATTCAAAGATGCTCTTTCTTACTGGAAACAATGTCGCATTGAATTATTATTCTTTCAATGAGTGTGGGTAAAAAGCTGTTTCAATTCCGTACATTTTTTTCTTTGCTTAAGTTGAGTTCATTTATAAATTTGTAGAAAAAGTATTACAATCTAATCTAAGAGTTATTTCAAATTATGTCTACACAGAGAATATAACCCAAAATATCTCTTTTACATTTTTTATAAAGTGCTTTGAAACAGTACAAATATAGTAAATCAATAATATATAACAACAGTAACTTTGTTTAGCCAGACATGCCACTATAACTCAGCAACCTACCATCACAGTAAAATGGGGGGGGGGGGGTTATAGTACGGTAGCCTTCCACCCCCCATTGTTGAAGGTTTCGGTTTGGAATAATAGGGGTTGAACTCCGAGATATAGGACGTGTCAAAAGAGTCCATCCGTAGGCCTACCAATGCACTTGTGGAAAGTTGGTAAAACAGTTGGGAATCGAGTGCCGAAGTGGTCGAGATTGGCCATAATGTGCCTAAATGTTCTAGAAACTTCCAGAATGTTCCAAGTGTATTCTAGAATATTCCAGAATGTTCCGGACACAATGTTTAGAATGTTGTAGAATCGTCCGGAATGCACGGAAATGTTTTAGAACGGTCCAGAATGTTATGGACCATTGAACGGATTTCCTGTCTAGGTACGTTCGAGAACGTTCAATAATGTTCTAGAAACTTCCAGAATGTTTCAAGTGTACAGACCTAAAACTTGGCGCATATTACTTTAAAAAAAAACATATGGCATATTTCTCCGTCTATGTTGTATAATATTGTTAATAGAAAATATTTGAGGTTAATTGTAGAGGCCTACTGATGGACGTGAAAAGTACCACAAACAAACTGGCTGTAATCGTGGCTCGTAGATGAGCTTTTGTGTAAGCACAGATGAAAAGCAGATTGATTTGGACGAATTTTAATATACGTTTCTCGGGCCAGTTAACTCTCAATATTTACCTGATATTTCTTTCATATTGTAGTAGAGTAGCCGTATGTATCCCTACTAGTGATCTATAATTTTACTTGTACAAAAGTTCTTAAAATCATTCTTACTAACAAAATTCTTAATACATTATGCTCTAAACTCAGTAAAGTAAAAACAAGTTTCATGGAGTAAATTCTTAGAATCATCTTATAAAAACATTTTGCAACCAAACCTAACAACATTATGAGCCACATTACAAAAATACGTTGAAATGAGTATTTATTTATGAATCTCGTTTTACCTTTTTAATGTTTAGTATATCACTTAATGATTAGTAATTTGTTGGTAATAGTTCTACTACGACTGAAACTAAATATAGAAGGTAATTAGAAAGAAAAATCAAACAGAATACCTTACATTACCTTCACCTAGTTGGTAACAATATTTTGTATTTTTAAGAACTGTACTACAATATTCATTTATTACTTCCGGAATGTCAACCTGGAAAAGTATTGGTGTCGAGTGGGAGGTATGGATTTATTATGAAGGCACTTCCCTTCACAAACCCACATAAAAACCTACAATAATTCATCTACAGAACAATCGTTTACTCCGAATACATCTATTATATTCTTTTTTCCTCAAAATGTAATAACAATAGATTTAGTTCTTTCAATATATATATATATATACCTTAATTTCAATAAGTACGATTTAAAGGTTTAGTATTTTGCATTAAATTTGATACTATGCTTAATGGAAATATGAATTTCATCAGTTCTGCGTACACAATAATTACACACTAAGATAGAATATACATTACGAAAATTAATGTACAAAATAATTAATATATCATATTATATAACAAATACAACCAGGAGCCAAATAAAAGTTAACATCGTGCTGATTTATTTGATTGCTGTTCGTTTCTGATTAGCAGTTTGTATCGTATTTTAAGGTTATTGTAGTTAAAAAGGAAAACTGGATTCCATATTTACATGATCACTTATTGCCGAATTTCCGTCCGTCTGTCAGTTGAAATAGAACTACATGAACATGGTATTGATTTTGGGGAGGCAAATTTTAATATCCAATAATACAAATATTGTATGATATTGTAGTGAAGAAAGGGATTTATTTATGGGTAAAACCGATAACAAAACAATATATTTATAAAAAAAATTTGGAATGTTCGGATGTTTCAATTTTGAGGTATTCTTTTACAAAAAACCCATACCCACATATTTTTTTAAAGTAACGCAGATAAAACTTTGTAACAAAGTCAAAATATATATTAGTTTAATTATTAAAAACTAGTGTACCCGGCAATGCTTCGCTATTGCATGATTTTACTATATTACACTCGTAACAAACACAATTTAGTGAGTGTGTTGAAAAAAAATTTTAACATGCCTTGTCGTTAAAATAAGATTGTAATTATCAGTGGAGGTGGTAGACCGCTTACTAAACATATGGGTGTTTAAAGTTAGTGTAATTTATTTTATGTGGATTGCTATGGAATTTTAATCATTATTTAATTTCTAATTTATTTTATTGTAATGGTTTTTATATCACTTAAGAATGAGATTACAAAATTTGGCTTTATAACTTTTAAGAAGCTAGTATTCTTTTTTTATAGGAGTGCTACCCGATATTAATTTCTTCGATTGTAGTGACAATATTCTTTAAACCATGCTGTTAATAATATGTGTAATTTGTGAAATTTGTAATACAATTTATTGAGTAGTTTTGAACATAGTGTATCATTGTTTTTTTTATTTTTTTTTATTTTAAGGGTGGTTATTCCATTTCATCCATTTGACATAGGTAATCGAATTTGGATTTCTTTTTTATATTACTTTTTATAGGCTATTACTTTAATTGTATAGCTTGTATGAAGTTAGTTCAATCATAGATCATGAATAACCTCCAAATACAATGGTTCAATGTATATGTATTTCATAGAAGTAGCTTCCTCTTTTCAACCCTTTAGCGTGTAGTTGTAATGTCAAAACACTCCTGACATTAATATGGATAATCTGTGAAATTTTTAGTGAAATCGGCAGAATAGTGTTTGAGTCTGTAGAGAATAAAGAAACATACATTTAGCAAAAAAATCGATGTTGAGATTTTTGAGGAAATATCCGTTTTGAGACCCCCTGAGTCCAAAAAAGTGTTTTTTACAAAATGTCTGCCTGTATGTCTGTATGTATACAAAGCTAGAGCGAAAATTGTTTGATAGATTTCAAACAAATTTGCACCAGACATGTCAAGTAGGCCTGTATAGATGCACGAAAAATGGTTTTGATTTTTTTTGAAAAACCACCCCCTTTTTTGGGGAAAAAATCAGTTATTATTTTTTTATAAAAAAAACGGTTCTAACGATTTTGATCAAATTTGGCTTACTTGTAGCCTTTATGTACCCTACCATATGCAAAAAACAGAATTTTTTTAAAAATTCCCGTTTAGCTAATAATAATAATAACTGATTTTGGGGTTTTTTTTGCCATAAAGGGGGTTGTTTTGCAAAAATGTTCAATACCTTTTTTCGTGCATTTATACATGCCTAATTGACGTGTTTGGAGCGAAATTTGTTCGAAATCAATCGAATAGTTATGTCTCTAGCAAATAATAATAATATTTATTAGTTAATCTCCTAGTTTAAAATCACCTCTCCTACCCCTCCTACAATTATGAAGTCACTGTGAATCTGTTTAATAATTGAAATATGTTTGTGAGAAAGTATGTGCCAGTTCCTGGTCCCGTTTATTTATATATAGATATATATTTTTTGTATGCTTTGTTCATTAATATTGACTGTTGGGAACAGTCACCTCCTCCCTTAATTCACCAATGTATAATTTCTTAACACCATGGTTATTGTTTTTGGTTAGAAGGTTAGCTCACTATTAAGTATACGACGTGTCCAAGCGGTGATGGTATTAATGTAATTTTGTTAAGTTGGTTAGCAGTGTACAACAATCTCAGGGCGACTGACAGACACAACTACGGTTTATTGCTTAAAATTACCCCACTCTGGTTTTTTAATAATATATTAATCACAGAATATTCAGACAGCCAATATTTATGGCATTGTGTAATTCTTTACCTCATGCTGAACTATAATAAAAATTTAAAACAAAAATACTTTTGTTTGCCGAACACTGAATATTATATTTGTTATATTTTTAAACCGCTTTTAAAATTATTGATCTGTGAATAAAGAACAATTGTATTTTTACTCGTATAATTTATTTGGAATGTGAAAATTGAGAATTTACATTTTATTCGTTCAAAAGGTATATTTTCCTGTTTTTATACGGAAATATAAATATTGTCTAGTAATATTTTACTAACAACGACTTATGCTTGATTATAATTTTGTAGTTTTTCCTCATTTATATACAATACCGAATTAAAGCTATAGTAAAAGTGTACCCTATGTTCTAATAAGTTGTTAGGTATACGAAATGTAATAATTTTCGTCTATCCTGTTACCAAAAAACGTAAGATCAGTTTACTAGTAAATACGTTTTGATTTTTTGAGCCTCGGACGAGTCATTGCCTTCAGTACTTCCCGCGGCTATCCGGCTTGGCCACATTCAGCTCGGAATGTAGTAACATCTCGAACACACTCGTAAACTTAATGAATATATTACTACAACATTAATTAAACTATCAAAGCTTAGTGTAGCCATTCCTTGTAAATAATTCACATGTAGAGTGTTTTACGAGTCTGTAGAACAGTAGGTTTCCTAATTAGTCTAAATACCCATCTGGAGAGCGTTATTGACTCTTATCTTGTCGAAAACGTGTTTTATCTGTTTCCAAGAAGTTTTATACGTATCGCAAAAGTTGAGTGAAAGCAACATTTTTGAAGTGTTTCTTGATTTTAAAGTACTTAAGGAAAATCCATATAAAAAAAACGCTTAACTATATTCCTGTTTTACTGCTAATTTTACCCGTTCACAAAAATTACAGAATAAACTAATACAAGTATGCAACTACAAAATAATGTAGACTATGTTAACTTTTTACTAGATATTATAACAAAGCTTCAAGAAACAACACAAAACATCATTATACAGTATCGTCAAAAGTTGCGTAACATCTTGAAAAATATAAGTGTAAAGGTGCGAACATACTAGGTAAGGAAGACCAACGAACGACCAACATGTTTTGATCGGTCACTCATCCTCATCAGACCAAGTGGTTGGGGCCAAGGGATTCAGTCACGTGGAATCGTTGTTGCCTCTGTAAAGTCAAAGTTGCTATCATTTTTGGTTACTATAAATGTATATAGGTATTATTAAAAAGTGACGTTTCCATTACAATTTAACCTGCAGATATTGTTAAATAAGAAGGGGTTTTATCAGTCATACAGCGTGAAACATTTATTGTACTGCAAGAAGCTAATTATAAAAAGGAAAACTATTAGTAATCGTCTAATGATTTCAAATTGTTTTCAAATTCACACTTCGTATGGGTCCGTAAACATTAAGGTTCACCATAAAAATCTATGATTGTTAATGCAGTTAATATTCCACTCCATACTCCAGCATTTTTCAACAAAATTAGAGAATTAATACAACAACAAAAACCTGATTTTTACTTCCGTCGAGACACAAAAGAGTGCCCGTGTAACTAGACCAGAAGCTTCGCCCCAGGCACTCATCCAATTTCAAGGGGGGTGGGGATCTGAATCCTCTGCCCCCACGAAGCCTACCCTCTACCCTCTACGAAGTGTCCCAGTTGGCCTGGAGCACACACCACCACTTTTGGCTACACTGCGAAGAGCTTTCCCCGAACCCTACTTAGTAAGGTCAGTATGGTTTCGGATTTCTTTCGCTTTCCGCTGAGGACTTTTTGTAAACAAGGGAAATCGTTAATAAACCGACGAACAAACTACCAGGCGTATATTCTAGGAGCGTTCTAACCAACGCCAACCCTTTGATGTTACAGCCGAATTCCAAACCTTAACCTAGGACGACCGCCTCGTTGCGATAATAACAGCATATGTACATACAATATTTTTGTGTTTACTGTGTTGGTATAGGATGCCGGGTTGAACAAACCAATTATTGCACATAACTTAACTATTTTCCTCCATCCGACTGTTTTGACAGTGAGACCATTCGATAGGGCTACAAACATGTATTAATAATGAAGGATTTAATACTTAAACTTCAGAATAAGGCCAAAGGTGCAAATCAGATAAGAAATACTTGAGGTAGCAGTCTCCCAGTACAACTCAGCAAGTAAACATGTGCCCTAAGTATTGGGAACAAAAGCAATTTTTAACAGTTGACAAGTGTTTACTTGCTGTTCATTTACTTACTTGCTGACAAGTGTTCACCAGGCCGAATTATGTTTTTATGTTTGTGATGCATTATGTGAACAATGGACTAGTGTTCGTGTGTTATTGGCTGGCCTGATGATGCTGCCTGTGGCAGCGAAACATGTAGACATTACTCCAGAAATAAGAACTACTATTGACTAAAATTAAAGTATGTTGGAAAAGGTTTTTTCCCCCTTTTTTTATAAATGTACGGTTTTTGAGTAATTTAGGTTTGAAATTTTCAAACAGCCGACATTTTGAAACGCATAGTTGGATTTAATCGTTTATTTTTCTGAGGTATATCATTGACAGCTTAAACTTCATGCCAAGTTTGAACTCAATCAGTCAAACCGTTCTCTAGATATGAATTATTTTGTACAAAAAACAAAATGGCGGATATCTGGAAAACGAAACGTTTTCGGACCTATGTTTATAGGAACCTTTTTCATTATTTTCACCAGTAGAACACGTACTGCAATTCTTTCCGTTTCTTCCTGATACACCCTGTATATAAGCCAAATACCACCAACTGAATCATCACAATTTCTCAAAAATTACTCAACGGATTGGAATGAAATTTGGTATGTAGCTTCCTCTAGGGCCATAAGTGCTCGCTAAGAAAGGTATTTAAAAAAATCGAAATTTTAAAGGGGTTTTGGGGGTAAAAGTTACTAAAAATTCCACCAAACGGATTAGAATGAAATTTGGTATGTAGCCTTCTCTAGGGCCATAGGTGCTCGCTAAGAAAGGTTTTTAACATTTTTTAAATTTTAGGGTGGTTTGGGGTGATCAAAGTTACTAAAAAAAAAAAAAAACACCGAATGGATTGGAATGAAATTTGGTATGTAGCTTCTTCTAGGCCCCTAGGTGCTCGCTAAGAAATGTTTTACAAAAATTTGTCATTTTAGGTGGGGTTTGTAGAGTCAAAGTTACTAAAAATTCCACCAAACGGATTGGAATGAAATTTGGTATGTAGCTTCCTCTAGGGCCCTAGGTGCTTGCTAAGAAAGGGTTTCAAAAGATTCGAAAGTTTAGGGGAGGTTTGGGGGGATCAAAGTTACTAAAAATCCCGATAAGAAATACATAGTGTAATATATTTATTTATATATTTGTTTTGTTAATATACATTTAACTTTGATTTGTCTACCCGCGCAAAGACGGATGGGGCTGCTAATTATTATATATAAAGATACTTTTAATTACTGTATGTTTCATTTTACTATTAAAAATTACGATAGATATTTAATAACATCAAATTGCACGACATCTAATGACAATCATATCATTGTACAATCACAAATACAACATTACTACACAAAAACAAATATGTGACTCTACTAAACAGAAACTAATTTACAAGTATGAATATTGTGGAAAATGTATACAAATATACATAAATATACAAATACATACAGAACTTATTATCCCAAGGGCCTTCCACCTTAAACGAGAGAACACAAAAAACTGGTTATTCTGATAAATAGTTTTATTCATTAGGTAGTTTTTTCACTACCGGTATGGTTTAATATGATTTTATATTTTATTGTTTAATAACTAACTTCATTTATTGTTTAATAATCATAATTATTATACGCCATTTTATGTTTTGCACTAAATAATAATATATATCTCAACGTAAGAACTAGCTGGCACGGCAGACCTAACCGCCATTTTGGATTGTCAACGCCCATAAGATCAATGTTAAAAGCGTAACAAGATTACTCCAGTAATAATGATCAGACAAATATTTTGAATATCTTATTTTTAATGTCGGAACAGTCCAAATGTGACTATTTAAAAAAAAATATTTTATTTCAACTAAGTTTGATCTTTGAGTTATCTCAAAATCTAAGTTTTCGATTTATTATCTAATTCAATAATGCAAATATAAACAATGCAAAAAAAATTAAAATTCAGTTAACTTTCAAGTAAAAGTGATTTAAAACAAATTTATTCATTTCGGGAAAAAATTCAGTTTTGCGGAAGCATGTACCCGCTGATTTATCTTCCTACTCGAGTGTTTACTCTGCACTCTGGTGGTTATCATAACAACTTCGTCGCGTAAGAATACTAGGGATAAAAATACATTCGTTTGTTTTAAATAAGTGTGAGAGAGCTGTGTTTAACACAATTTACAGATGTTTCTATATCCTGTCAATAAGAGTGCTACAACTTAATATTCACTTTTGGGAGGCCTGTATGTAACTGCCTTATATTTGCAAGCAGTAGTT
Source organism: Philaenus spumarius (assembly GCA_018207615.1). Lineage (NCBI taxonomy): Eukaryota > Metazoa > Arthropoda > Insecta > Hemiptera > Aphrophoridae > Philaenus > Philaenus spumarius. The sequence continues at coordinate 13,833 of JAGFPH010001955.1, forward strand.
CACTCGTACCGATTTATATACAGTAGAGTCCCGCTAATCCGAACCCCGCTAATCCGAAAATCCGCCTATTCCGAACAGAGTTCAGAAAAAATACCGATTTTTTAAACTTAAAAAACAGGAAAAATTAAAAAGGCGTTCGTGAAAAAACGTACATTTATTGTTATATAAAATAGTTAAATAGAGACACACATACAGCCTAATTTTGATGAAAACGCCTGAAACGAAATAGGAATGAAAGCTGGTTACTTACAGTACATGTCGGCTCCATTTATACAATTTGTAGAATAATTTTTAATCACTGCTAAACACAAAGCATTACTAATTTACACACACTTTTAAGAAGTAATGTCAGTGATTTTTTTCTGGCAAAGAGTACTGAATCGACTTGAGGATGCGATGTTCCGCCATCGCCGCATGAACATAACATCATTAATTTGGTGTTGTTGAAGCGTGTTGTTTGACGTAGCGTAGCGCGAGGTCCAGAGCATTTGCCGCGTGCTGTGTGTGATATGATTTCAGTTTGAGCATTCCCCTATTCCTCGCTTTCCTCCAAGTCTGTCTGTTTGCATCGATGAATTTGCTATAAGCGCACATAGTTTATCAAACTCCCCTAGAGTAAACACTGAACTAGATACGACTAGACTAGTGCTCAGTGCAGTGATTCATAAATATGTTTGAAACGCGGGAGTTAGAGGGGTAAGTAATGTCTCGGCGCTATGAGTCATCGAAGGAAATGCATTTAGTTTCTGACTTTCACTGAACCTGTTTACAAGCCGATCAAAGCTGTATAGAGCTGCCATTAGCAGATGTCCCCGCACATTATTTACGCATTAACATGTCAAATACGTTGATATTATTTATGAAACTCGCCTCTTCCGAATTCCCGCTAATCCGAACAGTGTTCGGTCCCAATTAGTTCGGATTAGCGGGACTCTACTGTATTTGGTTTTTAAAAGCTAGGACGGAATTATTAAATTTGAACAAATATTCCTACTCTGTTACATCTAAACTGTGCGACGTCAACGGAGAGGAAGACATCCGACATTTCCTTGCTGAGTGTCCCATACTTAAATATTCAATAATTTCAGAGAGGCTGTGTTGCCTGTACCATAGATCATGAATAATAAAATAGATCATGCATGCATACGATGGCTGTGTGCCGAAAAAAAGGTTGTCGGGGAAATAGTGCATCATCGCGCCGCGAGGTAGCGCTAGGGAGAAATCATTGGTAGCATTGGTGCTTCACACCGCTTCCGTCGTTTCCCCAATAGATAGCGCCACTATCGTCGAATTTCCAGTGGATTGAAATATTGCATTGGATTGGAGTTCTATTAGGTTATCAAAATACAATGCCTGTACACTAATTATTAGAACATTTAAATGGAAGGCATTTGACTAAAATAAGCCAATGTCGCAGCAAAGCCAGGGCAAGTAGGGTTAGTTTCCAATGAGTAGAGTTTCTAAATTATTCATTTTTAGTAATGCTATTATTTTGTACACAATTTTATTTCTCATATTAGTGGTTTTCTTTCTTGCTACTGAGTGTAAATTGTAATGTTTAGTTTAAACGTGAAATTGTAAAAATTCTAATATGTGAGTATATGTTTTATTTTTTATTTTTGGGTTTCATTTCTATAGGTAAAATGCAATGATCTCTGACGTTCTTTCTACAAAGAGTTTTTATCAGGAGCAATGATTATTTTTATATATTATACTAGCTGATGACAAGTACGGCGTTGCCCGTGGTGGTTGGTATTTTCAGTCTTTTTAACGTAATTGTATTCTTTTTAAGTGTTCAGTCAGTGAGTGGTATTTGGCTTATATATATATAGATTTTAAATAATAAAAGCACTATTGTCATAATAATAAAAGATCTGAAATTATGATTTTAGTAACTTTGATCCTCCCAAGCCCCCTCCTAAGATTTCGAAATTTTTCATACAATTTTTTAGTGAGCACCTATGGCCCTAGAGGAAGCTAAATACCTAATTTCATTCCAATCCGTTCGGTAGTTTTGAAGAAATCGTGATTTAATAACTTTGATCCCCCAAACCACCATAAAAGTTCGAATTTTTTCAAACCCTTTCTTAGTGAGCACCTATGGCCCTAGAGGAAGCTACATACCAAATTTCATTTCAATCCGTTCTGTAGTTTTTGAGAAATCGTGATGAGTCAGTCAGTGAGTGAGTGAGTGAGTGGTATTTCATATAGATTAAAAGATTTTTAGATTATTTTTAATAAATACATATTACTATTATTTTAGACTACTGTATTAGCACCAATATTAAAACAAGTGGTTGATTTAGAATTACAATTTTCGTGTCATATATTTAGAACCACCGCGATCTGAAAACTGATAACTTCAGCAAAATAAAATACTTTACATTTGTGTAAACCAATGTGGTAAACATGCATGTTGAGTTTCATGAATTTATCTAGAATTTTAATAATTTTTTTATCTTTTACAGACAGACAACTTCTAAAATAAGCAAGCTAGGACACATGATATATTGCATTATTTGCTGGTTTTGACCTGAATAACGTGGTCAAGTTTGATAGAATGGTTGCAAGACACTTTGCTTAATCCCACAGTATGTAGTAAATGAACATGAACACACATTTCCATGAATATGGATAACGCGTAATCTGCTCAGAAATGAATCGCAGATCATTAACGCAGAACTAATGAATGAAAACTCGTCGATGGTGGATCGTACGTGCTGGACGGTGAAAGTGTTATATTCCAACAGATCGCTTCCATCGCTCAAAATTGTCAATTCGTTCTGGAGCAAGATTAAGATCGGTAAGATGGTAATCAGAAGAACAGAGTGTAGAGGCGTGGCCGTACTGATCTCTTACAACTTGTAGTACATCAACTACATTGGACATTCTCGGAATACTGTGTTTTTGAATGGCCAAGTGACGGAAACCCGCCCAATCAGTCGCTTTCACACCTCAGACACCATTGTTACACATTTAACGGCTTTGATTTCTTCCTGCATCAGAATGGTTTACATAGAACGGTATGCACAACGACCTCTTTCAAACTTCTATGTGTATATACATTATATATGCCTACATGTACATACATATATATATATATATGCTAGAAGGTTCCGTCACCAGCTTCCTTTGCTCACCAATCCCCATGGAGAGGAAAATGCAAACAGATTATTGTATAATGTGATAGTTTCAAGGAAATGATTGATTTTGAAAGAAGAAATAGGATCGTCGGAGGTTGGTGAGGGTAGCGAATACCTAGATCCTTACGCATGCGCAGTAGTGCTATCGCTATTGCGTGAATTACAGGATAACTTTTTATAGTAGATAGATTCATTTTGGGAGCTCCCGTTCATTTACTCCCGTTGCTTTCAATCCTAAACACATCATGAAATACTCGTCATGGTCAAGCAGGATTAGTGCTATGTTCTTCATGAGTCTTTGAAAATGCGTCGGTCAGTGTCTTAATATTCCGTTGAAGAACACCAAGTCTTCTTTCTGATCGTCCTTGATACTTTAGTACTCTCTTTCTTTGTGTTGGTTACCCTGACTGCACTCCGTTACAACTTAATAAATGTTAGGTCCGAGGTACTTATGTTTTATACAAAGAATATTTTACACCCTAGACGCAAAGAATCGAAATGCTGATGTATTTCTGTATCTCTATACCAATACTATAAAGAGGTAAAATATTTTTATTTGTTTGTATGTAGGGGGTAATCTCTGGAACTACTGAACCGATTGGAAAAATAGTTTTACTAATAAAAAGCTAAACTATCCTTGAGTAACATAGGCTATAATAATTCATTTTGATAAAAACATTTTTTATTTCAATATTTGTAAATTTAGTCGGAAAAAATTAAGTTAAGCCTAGACTGATGACCCAACACATATTTCGAGAATGTATTTACATTCACTACCATTGAATAAAATAACAGATAAAACAGCTGTTTGCTATAATATTTCCATTAACAGCTGATTTCAAACTTTGAAGCAATTATTTGTATTTCTATGTTTAGGTTAGGTTTTTACTAAAGTTTAGACCTGAGCCTTGCTGGTTCTTTTAAGCGTTATTATAACTGCTGTTATAAAATTTACGAAATAATTTGATTTGAACATTTAACACTATTTACCATCTTAGCTTTGCGGTTATTTATTAATGCTACACCTTTATTATAATGAAAACATAACATGATTTAAGAGTGTAGAAGGTTCTAAAGGGGTTGGTGTGCGGAGCACGTAGGGGTTTCCCCTAGTATTTACCCAGTATTTAATAACAATAGTTTCATAGCCTGTGTCCGATTTCTAGAACGTTCTCGAACAATTCGAAACAGAAAACCCCTTTGAAAATCCAGAACTACCTGACACATGCTATAACATTATAAAACATTCTAGAATATTCTGCCTGAAACCTTCTGGAATATTTAAGAACATTATAGAAACTTTTAGAAAATTCAGAAACATTTTGGCCAGTGTAGGCCAGTACAGCACTAGATTCCTAGCTGATTCACTGTCTAATCATAAGAAGTGTTGTAGGATGCGCTCTTTTGACATCCATATCTCCACACCCAACCCTTGCAGTTCCAAACTGAAATATTCTTCATGGACGAAACACCCATGGGGCTGTGGTCGTGGGTTGCGGAGTTATACTGGTACTCAAGCATAAACCACGAATTCATTTACATATAATATTTATCTATATATACAGGGTGTATCAGGAAGAAACGGAAATAATTGCAGGACGTGTTCTACTGGTGAAAATAATGAAAAAAGTTCCTATAAACATAGGTCCGAAAACGCTTCGTTTTCCAGATATCCGCCATTTTGTTTTTTGTACAAAATAATTCATATCTAGAGAAGGGTTTGACTGATTGAGTTCAAACTTGGCTTGAAGTTTAAGCTGTCAATGATATACCTCAAAAAAAATAAACGATTAAATCCAATTATGCGTTTCAAAATGGCGGCTGTTTGAAAATTTCAAACCTAAATTACTCCAAAACCGTACATTTTAACGAAAAATGTCAAGACACCTTTTTTGTAGCCCTTTTGATTCCCTATCAGATGGTGTAACTGTCAAAACAATCGAATGAAGGATAACAGCTAAGTTAAAAGGTAATGACAACAAATGTTCATACAATATTGTAGTATTTACTGTGTTTGTATAGGATGCCGAGTTGAACAAACCAATTAGTACACATAACTTAACTGTTATCCTTCATCCGATTGTTTTGACAGTTACACCATCCGATAGGGAATCAAAAGGGCTACAAAAAAGGTGTCTTGACATTTTTCGTTAAAATGTACGGTTTTAGAGTAATTTATGTTTGTAATTTTCAAACAGCCGCCATTTTGAAACGCATGATTGGATTTAATCGTTTATTTTTTTTTTTTGAGGTATATCATTGACAGCTTAAACTTCAAGCCAAGTTTGAACTCAATCAGTAAAACCGTTCTCTAGATATGAATTATTTTGTACAAAAAACAAAATGGCGGATATCTGGAAAAAGAAGCGTTTTCGGACCTATGTTTATAGGAACTTTTTTCATTATTTTCACCAGTAGAACACGTCCTGCAATTCTTTCCGTTTCTTCCTGATACACCCTGTATAAAAGCCAAATCCACTGACTCACTGATCACGATTTCTCAAAAACTACTGAACTGATCGGAGCGAAATTTGGTATGTAGCTTCTTCTCGGGCCATAGGTGCTCACTAAGAAACGTATTAAAAAAATTCGAAATTTTAGAGGGGTTTGGAGGGGTCAAAGTTACTAAATCACGATTTCTCTAAAACTACTGAACGAATTGCATTGAAATTTGGTATGTAGCTTCCTCTAAGGCCGTAGGTGTTAATAAAAAAGGTTTTCAAAAAATTTGAAATCTTAAGGGGGGGGGTCAAAGTTACTAAATCACGATTTCTCCAAAACCACCGAACGGATTGTAATGAAATTTAGTATGTAGCTTCCTCTAGGGCCCTAGGTGCTAGATAAGAAAGAGTTTTAAAAAAATTCCAAATTTTAGGGAAAAAAAATTCGAAATCTTTGGGGGGGGGGAGTTAGGGTCAAAGTTACTAAAAATCCCCATAGGAAATACATAGTGTAATTTATATTTATTGATATAATATATTTTTTGTTAATATACATTTAACTATGAATTGTCTATCCGTGCAAAGCCGGATCGGGTCAGCTAGTATAATATATAGATTTACTTCAAACAATGTGTAAGACAAAGTCCAGGAACAAACTTTTAGTAATGCCAACACATAAAATTAGATATAATAAAACCTGAACACAAAATCTCAGAATAAATACGTTTACTAACCTCAAACGCGTTTCAACGACAACGTCGCCGTCCTCTGTGATGCACGGGTTCGATGCACACTATTCAGTTATAGTTTGGTTACTGTAGCCCGTGCATTACTGAGGATGGCGACATTGTCGTTGAAACGCGTTTGAGGTTAGTAAACGTATTTAGTGTGCGATTTTGTGTTCAGGTTTTATTTCATCTAAGTTACTTTCTCACAAGTCAAGCTCATTAGTTATTTACATAAAATTAAATTACTGAAATTACACTCGCGCCAAAATTAATACGCAGGAGCGAAACACGTGTAATTATATATCGTAAAAGATAACTTTTAGCTTCATTTATTTTTAATACAAGGTTTACACAACAGAAATAATTTAAGTCTCATCTTACAAGATGATTACTTTTATTCGACGCTTAATTTGTGTTGTTGTGGAAAACGTAGATAAAAATTATCACACTTTACAGGAGGGTCCGTCGCCGGAAGCGGTACATATGGGCACAATGTACACGGAACCGGGATATTTGAATGCAAATAATGTATTCGGACTAATTGTGTATGGTTTAGCTTAATTATTATGTTGTTGTATCGTTTGGACATCGGCTTTCATGGTGGGCCAAGATTTTAAATTTACATTGTCGATTTGATATACTTACTTTAAAATATTTGCATACTTGGCTGAATAAAACGCTAAAAAATATCGAATGTTATTTTTTTTTATAAGCTAAAATATAAAACCATGTTGTATAATTTATATCCACAAATTGCAATAATTTGTTTAACACCCATTTCTTCTGGATTGAAAATTAGTATGGGACAAAAGGAAAGTAATGAATACACCGATCACGCAGCCAAAACGCTGACGTGCGTTGAGCGACCTTCCAAAATTAAATTTCTGTGTTTTAGGGTTTCATCAAACTATTTGGGAAATCTGTCTTCTCACGAAGGCGCTGAATATTATTTTAGTAGAATTTGTGTTTACCTCAGCCTCCAGCCCCGGTCCGCGTGCTGCTACCTAGCGGATAAAGCATTCGATTTGAGCGTTTGCATTCCGGTTGGGGGCCTCGAATCAGAAAGTGTCCCCAAGGTAAAATGCCATAAATGGATTGGAACTGGGTACTTTTATGGTATTTTACGCTTTTGTCGGTTTTGGGGAACCCAGATGGGCGATAAGGTCGTGGAAAAATCAAAATATGCACAATAATCTCCTAATAGCTGTTTATTTTTTTAGTACGAAAAAACCTCAAAATTTTGTCATTTCCACTCAAAAAACGTGCTTCTGGTTGTTAGATGTTTCACTACGATAAACGGTACCAGATAACTGCCACATACTTTCTCAAAGTTGAAAATTTATACCTTCCCAAGAGTAGCGTCGGAGGTGGTTATTTAGCATTGCAAAAGTAGGGCATACCATGGAAAATATTAGATGCATGTAACACACATCCGTATTATATTATTATTATTATTAAAACTATTCGACCGATTTCTAACAAATTTGCACTAAACATGTCAATTGGGCCTGTATAGATGCAAGAAAAAACGTTTCGAAAAATTTTGAAAAACAACCCCGTTTTTCGGAAATAACTCCCAAAAATCAGTTATTATTATTATTATTATTACTACCTGAACGAGAATTTTTAGAAAGATGCGGTTTTCTGCATATGGTAGGGTACATTAAGGGCTACAAATAAGCCAAATTTTATGAAAATCGTTAGAGCCGTTTTTGAAAAATTTAGATTTTTCTCGTTTTTTGGCAATTTTTGGGGGGTAAAACCCCTTAAAAATTAAAAATTTAAAAAAATGAAAAAATTCCTGGATATGTTATAGAACTACAACTACATACCAAATTTCATCAAAATCGGACCGTTGGCTACCCTCCAGCTCTGTACAAATCCTAACAGATACACGGACAGACATCACCAAAAAAACACTTTTAGCCCAGTCAACGAATGGTTCTAGAAGGAAAGTCAATAAGCGGAATGACCAACTATGGTACATTGTTTGGGATACCTAGTGGTATAACATACTAAAAGTCCTTGACCCTAGGGGTGGCGGAAGAGGGGGAGGGGGGTTAAAGGTACCATTTTTTGATTTGTTGCTTATATCTCAGTAGGAGTTGGTCCTACAAAACATATACACGTATACAAAATTAAAGCTGACAAAATTCCCTACATGTTTTATACCTTTAGTATTTTTGCTATCTGTAACCGTTAATGAGATATACGCTCTCGAAAATCGGTAATTTTCGAAAAAACGTTTCTTCGCATTGGAAACCTTATTATTTGTTCCCCATGCATTTTACCCTCGTGAGCTCTCTCCAGTTCTTATCTCGTTCGTAGAAAGTCAAATTATTGTGTATTTCGCCTCATTATATTATTTTATTTTATTATTATTATTATGTCGCTATGTCGACGGAAAAATGTTTTGTTTCTCGCTTTAGTTGAGTTAGTTTATATAATGTCATGCGTCCGTAGGAAGTCTAATTATTGTGTTTCCCCCTTTATATTTTATTATTATTATATCCGATATATTTTATTAGTATTATATGCAGTATGTATTTTTTTACTATATCCGTTATATTTTATTAGTATTATATGCGGTATATTTTATTTTTATTATATCCAGTATATTTTATTGTTATTATTATATCGCAATATCGACGCAAACGTATTTTGTTTGTGACGAGAACTTGTAAGAAAGTGGTGGGAAAGTGTCCTGTAAAAGTGCAAAATTAATAGCTTCACTGATAAGTGCCACTTTACAAAGAAATGACGGAAAAAGCTCAAACCTTGTAGGTTTGACATCCCTCAAAGTTCATTCCACATGCAGAAAACATTATACGTGAGCCGAAATAATTGCAGCTTATGTGATGAAACAGGCCTCTGTTTTGAAACAGCCATTGATAAGTCAACAGATTCACAAGTCGTTGTCATTGGAGAGGACTCAGACCTCATAGTCCTTCTGATTGTGCTAATCCCCAAAGACCAATTCATCATCATTATGAAACTGGGCCCCAACCAGTCTGTATTTCCACCGCTGAGTTATAGGAGCTCAAGGCATTATGCTCATCCATGCTTTCACAGGATGTGATACTACAACAGCAGCCTGAAGCTGCCATAAGCAGATTCCAGAACGGTAATAATTGTTTCCTAAGGTGGTACGGTGCCCCGAAGAAATAAAAATCACTCAACAAATATTTCTACGACACAATCGTCAATAAGTCTATGGCGAATGTGCAGCCCGATATCTCATCCCTCCCACCATCCGAGGATCAGCCAAACATCATAGTCATCGGTGCTACTTTCAGATAGAACGGTTACACCACTAGCAGAGGAATGGGGGTGGGAGCAGAACGCGATGGACTGCTTAACCACCTCATCCCTATTAGAACCCAAGATCCAATAGCCCCAGATGACAGTTTGAACCTAATATTCTGCAAGTGAAGTGGCGACTGCAGCACTGCACACTGCAGTTGCCGGAAGGCCTCAATAATAATAAAATAAAATAATATACTGAGGCGAAATACACAATAATTTGGCTTTCTACGAACGAGATAAGAACTAAAGAGAGCTCACGAGGGTAAACCGCATGGGGAACAAATAATAAGATATTCCAATGCGAAGAAACGTTTTTTTCGAAAATTACCGATTTTCGAGAGCGTATATCTCATTAACGGTTACAGATAGCAAAAATACTAAAGCTATAAAACATGTAGGGAATTTTGTCAGCTTTAATTTTGTATACTTGTATATTTTTTGTACGACCAACCCCTACTGAGATATAAGCAAAACATCAAAAAATGGTACCTTTAACCCCCCTCCCCCCTCTTCCGCCACCCTTAGGGTCAAGGACTTTTAGTATGTTATACTACTAGGTACCCCAAACAATTTACCATAGTTGGTCTTTCCGCTTATTGACTTTCCTTCTAGGCCCCCCTTTTGGGCATTCGTTGACTAGGCTATTTTTAGGGTGCAGGAGGTATCGAAACAAATAATTTCGCTAAAAATATTTTTGGGTTCAGGGAGCACCAACACGGATAATTCCACTAAAAATTTGTTATGGTTCAGGGAGCACCAAAACAGATAGTTCCACTAAAAAATCAAATTCGAAAATTTGGACGAAATCAATACTTTCTCCATATACTACGTATAGGGGGGAGAAAATGAAACTCGTCCAATTGACTAAGAAAACCAACATGTGTACACAGTTTTCATCATATCGTATGTAAATCATTAGAATACGAACACAATGAGGGTTTAGAGGTAAAAGTACCCAAGTCCATTTTTTTGTCTAAATTGAGATTCTTATACCCAAGTGTAGAGAATTGCCAGCTTTATTATTGGTAGAAATCCCCAAGTCCATTGGTGATTTAGAAAAAAATTACAGCTGATAATTACTTTACCTAAGTCCTAAAGATTACTTTTGTTTACAGGTAAAGTTACCCAAGTGCATTAGGTAGTCTTACATCTAAAAGGGACTGTAGTTTGAATGATTAACTTTGTGGTCAAACCACCCAAATACCACTTTTAGACAAATATTACCTCTATGGAAAAAGTAATATTGTAAGATTACCCAGCTGTGATGGATGTTGTTTCTTTCAATACTGGTAGCATTGTGTCAGTATTGTTAATTGTGTGTTTATGGAATTTGACAAATGTAATAGTTTTATATTATAATACAAATATGAAACGTTCTATGTTAATGTGTAGTTTGGCTAAAGATAGGAAAACACTCAGTATTTATGAAATTACACGTGGTAACCTTTATGCTTTGGACAAAGTAGCAATACAAACTCAGAGTAATAATAGTGAGGTTAAAGAGGTTTTGTCAAATAACGAGAATCTGTTATAAGAGGCAGGCCTAGTGTCAAGTGAGTTTTGTGAGGAACTCATGAAGAAATCAGGTCTACCTTACAAGACAAAAAAAAATAAAGACATGCCAGAAAAAAAGCCGAAGCCAGTTGATTGTTCTAATTGTTTTTACAATTGTAGTGAACATTTTTCAGATGAAATGAGAGAACAACTATGCAACGAATACATATCGGTATCATATGAGAGACAAAAGGACGTCCTCCTATCCAGAGTAAAAAAAGAAAAAACTCAGAGGAAAAGGAAACGGATGCCTGAAGAAGGGAGACAAGAAAAACATTTCAGTTACTTTTATTATTTTTTAAAGAATGGTGAAGAAACAAGAGTATGTAAAACAATTTTTTTTAGCTAATCTATCCATTAGCAATGGACCTCTAAAGACCGCATTTGTACATCAGTTAGACTTAAGTGGGACTTTCTCAGGGACTGATAAAAGAGGCCATAAAACACCTCCTAATAAAACAAGCGATTTATGGATTGCAAATATTAAGAATCACATTGAATCGTTCGTGACAATGGAAAGTCACTATTGTAGAAAGGACACACAGAAGAAGTACTTGGATCCTAACTTATCAATAAAAAAATGTATGAGCTATTTAAAGAGGAATATTCAGATCAAGAAGGTATCCCAAAAGAACATGTATACCGCAATGTGTTTTGTACTGCATACAATTTAGATTTATTTACTCCATCTAAGGACCAATGTTTGATTTGCAAAACTTATGAAGCAGCTAAAGTTGAAGAAAAAGATAAGTTTGAAAAAGACTATAGCGAGCACATAACAAAAAAAGAAGAAGATTACGCTAGTAAAAAAGAAGACAAGGAAAGAGCAGACAAAGACAAAAC
>JAGFPH010001955.1:35847-57694 GCA_018207615.1 Philaenus spumarius
TTCGGGACAACCCACTACACGATGTCTTCTAATGGTAGACCTCGTACAGATCTAACAAAACTATAATTAAAGCTGTCCTCCGAAGGTATGCAAACTCATTATTTCGTAGTGGATATACTCGTCAGGTTTACTCGAAGCGGGCGATCGAAAACATGGTCATTTTTATCTCCTTGTATTAGAAAAATGTTTTGGATTTAAAATAATGTGAGAAATTTGTAATGTAGGGACTAAAAGTTTTATTTATTTGTGTTTATTTGCAAAAACTATAGTTTATAGTACCAAGTAATTCAATCACGATGTTGAACCGCGTGAGTTGAGCGAATTTCAAAAATAATATTTAAATGTTTTAGGGTTTTAAACAACTATTTGGTAAATCATTGGTCTATTTACCATGGTGCTGAATAGCTGCCCGCGTTTACGAAATGTATTAGTAGAATTTGTTTTCACCTCATCCTCCAGCCCCGTCTAAAGCGCTGCTTCGTTCCGCTCGCAGCGGAAAATCTCGCTTTGCCCACGTGGGTTTGAAATGTTTATTTTATGGTACTTTACGTTTTGATTTATTTTGGTTGGACCAGTCCGTCTCTAAATTCGTGTAAAAAATATAATGTGCAGAATAATCTCTTACGTTTATTTTTTACTTTCTCACTATACTGTAATATAGAGAAAGTATAGTGATCGCAAAAAAATCGATGTTGTGATTTTTGTGGAAATATCCGTTTTGGGACACACTGAGTGCAAAAAAGTGGTTTGTACAAAATGTATGTCTGTATGTCTGTATGTATACAAAGCTAGGGCGAAAACTATTAGATCGATTTCGAACAAATTTGCACCATACACGTCAATTAGGCCTGTATAGATGCACGAAAAACGGTTTTGATTTTTTTTAAAAACAACCCCCTTTTGGCTGAAAAAACCCAAAAATCAGTTATTATTTTTTATAAAAAACGGCTCTTAACGATTTTGATCAAATTTGGCTTATTTGTAGCCCTTAATGCCCTACCATATGCAGAAAACCGTATCTTTCTAAAAATTCTTGTTTAGCTAATAATAATAGTAATAACTGATTTTGGGGGATTTTTTGGCCAAGAAGGGAATTGTTTTTCAAAAATTTTCAAAATCTTTTTTCGTGCATCTATACAGGCCTAATTGACGTGAGTGGTGCAAATTTGTTCGAAATCGATCGAATAGTTTTCTCTCTAGATAATAATAATAATAATATTTATTAGTGAATCTGTTTAATAATTTAAATGTGTTTGTGAGAAAGTATGTGCCAGTTCCTGGTACCGTTTATTTGAAATAAAAACCCAAAAAGATTCATTCTAGTACGAAAAATCTAAAAAACTTTCTTCCGACTTTTGGATGTTTTTTGCCAACGAACTCGTCTGAGCTAATTAGGAACCCAACGATCGTACTAGATTTAGACCAAATGTGACGTAAAATGCAACCGTTAGAGAACGAACACATAAATACTGTCCCTAATTTCACCAGCCTATTATATTGGTAAAAAAAAGAAAAGAAATTTCAATAAACATGGGTCCGGAAATTGAACGCAGCTCAAAAGATATCCGAGTTATCGTCGAAAATCTCAAAATCTAATTTCTTTCTGTACTATTATTGTTCTTTCTGTATTCTTATAAACGCCAAGAAATTATGTTTTGAGTCTTTAGCCGATAACTAGGTTATCTTATGTGCTAAGGTGAAAATAAAAAAAATAGTTTTTTACTACAAAATATTTTTTTCCTTACATTGTTTGTAAAACGAACCGCTTTAGAGATATTTGACATTAAAAATGTTAAATGGTCGCCATTTTTAGAGTAGGCTATACAAAAGAAAGTTCTAGATTTTTGTACAAAGGTAAAAGGTTACGTAACAAACTTGTACAATAAATTTGAAGTCAATTCCTTTTTTTCTATTTCCAAAGGATATTAAGTGATAAGTAAAAAAATGGCGGTTAATTCAAAAAGTAAGCATTTCCGGACCTATGTTTATTGAATATTTTTTTCTTATTTTCGCCTACAGAATAGTCTGCTGAAATTTAGGACAGGATTTTCTAGATACCCTGCATATATTACATTTTTTATGACGCCCTAAAAGATGTTTTGATCGGAGTCCCGACCGTAGGTTTCACCATAAGAGTCCCTTCAATAAATTTTATTTCCTATGAAAATTCACTAATAATAATTTCATCCCCTCCGTCAAGTTTTAAATTAATTTAACAACAGTTTAGATTACAGATTAAAATTTGAAAAGTTGCAACAAAATTTAAATAGACAGACAAATTGTCTGTCTATTTAAACTGTATTGTTAACTGTATTCTTATGGAGTTAGAGACATTGAACTAGATTTGTTTCGATCTTATCTCAGTAATAGACAGCAATAGTTGTTCAAGGCTAGGATAAGTCTAATTTTGAAACTATACAAATTGGGGTACCACAGGGATCGGTTCTAGGTCCTCTCCTTTTTATTGTGGCTGTAAATTACTTTTCCATTAATATATCCTGTAAGACTATTTTGTATGCGGATGACACCACGTTTTTAAACAGTGGTAATAGTGCCGAGGTCTTAAAGTTAGAGCAGGACAAAGCATTAGGAAAAGCTTTGCATTGGTTCAAAACAAACTCTCTTGTTGTAAACCAAAGTATAACTGAAAAACTGGTATTTTCACTGAACAGTTTGAATACAGATTGCACCACCAAAACTGTAAAATTGTTAGGTATGCATTTGGATTGTCAGTTAAATTGGGAGCATCATGTAACAACTCTATGTAGCAAATTGTCTAGAGTTACCTATTTGATGTGCAAATTAAAGGCTTGTGTCAGTATGAACATATTAATTAATGTGTATTATGCATTTTGCCATTCACATTTGACGTATGGTATAACTCTATGGTTTAACAGCAGTGGTTCCAAGAAAGTTTTTGTGTGGCAAAAAAGAATCTGAAGAACTATAAAGAATATGGTAGAAAGATATAGTTGTCTACCCATATTTAAAGAATTTAAAATAATGACACTACCCAGTTTATATATATATTATTGTTTACTAGATGTTAAGGCGAATTTAAAGCACTCTACTTTCAGGCAAAATATTCATAGTTACAATACTAGAAGGAAATATTGTATAGATGCAACGCATGTAAGGCTTATTAAAAACTGACAACAGTATTCTATGTATGAAAATAAAACTTTTTAATAAATTGCCTGAGGAGGCTTGGACAACTGTATTAGGGAATTTTAAATTAAGAGTCAGTAGTTGGCTCAAATTGAAAGCTTTTTATTCCATCCAGAAGTATTTGATTTGTGATACTAGTTCATTAAGTTTTTAAATGTTTATTAAAATAGGTTGTCTTTTTGTAGTTAATTGTGGTTGTATATTTATATTTGATTTGAACTGTTTCTTATCCTAATTTAATTTTATTGTTATATTGATGTCACTTTTAAAGAATGATGTGTTGGAAAAATTGTGAAATTTTACTAGTAGAGATTTTGTTAAACTATGTTGACACTGTCTATTGCCATAAAAAAATTAATGTGCTTAGTGACTATAAAAGATTTTGAATTTTGAATTGTAATTATTAAATTAATTTACGGTTTTATATTACTTTATAACCATTGAAACAGTATTAACATTTTTGTTCAGAACGAATCCGGCTCTAACGATTTTCGTAAAATTTATCTTATTTGTAGCCCTTAATGTACCCTACCATGAGCAAAAACCCGCACCTTTAAAACAATTCTTGTTTAGTTAACAATCATAATAATAAGTGATTTTGGGGTTTTTTAGCCAAAAAGGAAGTTGCTTTCAAAATTATTCAAAACCTTTTATCGTGCATCTATACGGGCCTAATTGACATGTTTGGTGCAAATTTGTTCGAAATCGATCGAATAGTTTTCTCTCTAGCTAATAATAATAATATTTATTAGTTACTCTCCTAATTTAATGCAATTAATACAATTATGAAGTCACAATGAATCTGTTTAATAATTTAAATATGTTTGTGAGAAAGTATGTGCCTGTTTCTGGTACCGTTTATTTACTTTACTTTTAAACGTTTACTTATCTGTGGTTAAGTTTAGCTTCTAAATAGTTTGTTAAGGATTATTATTATATAACTAACTAGACACATCTGATACAGTACTAAAAGTCCGTTACAATTTCTTAGAACTATCCCTAAAGTACAATACACTTTGGTGTTATAAACACAACACCTGTAAACATAACATCAAGCCCAGTTTTCAGCACGTTCCGCAACATGTAAATGAAGGAAGAATCGCTGTCGGGCAAGGAATGCGACAACAAGCATTCGTAACAGTCTCAACCAGGTTTGTTGAACTGTCTGTCAACGGCCATCGCGTAGGTTCGGATCTGGTTCGTATGGATTATAAAGCACTTCTATTTGTCCGTTCCGATTAAAAAACCCGAATAAATTAACATATTTTAAAAAGACGGAGGTGAAAAATCCGATGGTTACGCTAGGCTTACGTAACAGATCGAGATTTCGGCGTTACGAATCGGGTATTTTCGCTCGCTTCCGTGAAGGTGTCGGACCAATTACCTCGTGAATCGGACGACAGGAACTCTTCCCGAGTCGCTTTCCAAAAAAATTGAAAAAAAACTCGAATAAAATGTAACGTATGTGTAAAAGATAAATCCGATAATTTGACGTTATTAAATTTTTTCTATATTTTCTGCCGGTGTCGTGTTTATTCCGAGAGAGATTACGTGTTGGTGAAAACTCTTGGAGCAGATTGTGCCTCCGATAGTGACCAGTAGTGGGCTACACGCTTTTTCTTGTATCCGCTCGTTAAAATCACTTAGAAAGTGAAACTGGATCGAATCTTGCAGAGTTCAATGGTTCAGTAGCAAGACTACTGCTTCTGTTACGGACACACGGTTGCGTAAAGGCCAATTTAGTTTTGAAACATACGGATGGTTCTGCACAAATACTATGATTTACTGTTTGCTTTGTTACTGAATATTAATTAGTAATACCGAATAATCGCTAGTCCCTAGACAATTAATTAGCTTTTTACATAAATTAAAGAACTTAGAAAATATATCGTAATTATAAATCAATATTGAGCTTGGCTTGCTACATTATTTATTTAATATATATGGTACTAGTGGACCCAGCAATGCTTCGCTATTGTTTGATTTAATTTAAAGGATAGTAAAAATGTATTCCATTTCATTGATTTAATTAATTGAGTTGCAAAATTATTTTTATGCCACTTAAGAATGTACTACACAAATTTAGATTTATAGTTTATAAACCTTTATAGATAATACAGTAAACCTTTTGTTTGCTTTTACTTAATCTAAAAAAAACTTGTAGTTTTGAAGAATTGTAAAAATCTGATTCTAATAATTAGCCCAATTGGTGGTTTGGTTTATTGTAGGCCTAACCTAAAATTATGTTTAGTTTTTGACTCAAATCAGCTGTATTATGTATAATGTTTATACAACAACCAATGTTTGTATTGAATTAAAATATAGTAAGCATTTTAGTTGATTTTTATTTGTGTTTGTTTTTAGTTTGTCAATGTAACCTCAAAAAGATAATACTCTTCTAATTTGCTAAGTAAGTTGCTATGGTAATGAATGTAAACAAACATGACTTGTTGCTATGCTTTTTATACGAACAGCTGTTTTTGTGCCCCTGATAGAATCAAAAGAAACCTTTCTTCCATAAGATTAACATTGAAACATTGAAGTCCAGTGGGACACAGCCCTAATGTCCTAGGACTTCGGCAAATGTCCTAAAACCTTCCCAGGGTTAACCTGTGTTACTGTGCAAAATTTCAAAGCAATCGGATGGACGGTTTGGTAACGCATAAAAGGCAAACAGACAGACAGACATACATAGAATTTTACATAGATAGATTATAAAGAGGTAAAATTTGTTTGTTTGTTTGTTTGAATGTAAGGGGTAATTTCTGAAACTACCGAATCCATTTAAAAAATAGTTTTACTAATAAAAAGCTTCACTATCCCTGAGTAACACAGGCTTTAATTCATTTTGATAAAAACATTTTTTATTTCAATATTTGTAAATTTAATCGGAAAAAATTCTTAGGTTAATCCTAGACTGATGAACCAACACGTCATATTTCTTGAATGTATTTACATTTATTGAACCAACCAATTCAATAAACTAAAAGATAATTTAGCTGTTTGCTCTAATATTTTCAGTAACACCCTGATTTCAAACTTTGAAGCAATTATTTGTATTTATAACTTTTATGTTATGTTTTTATTAAAATGTAGACATTTAAAAGTTCTGGTTCTTTTATCCTTTATTAAAACTGTTGTTATAAAATTTACGAAATAACACGTTATAATTTGTTATAATTTTATTTGAACGTTTAATATTATTTACCATCTTAGCTTTGGAGTTATTATTAATCCTACTCCTTTTTATAAAAAAAAAACATAACATGATTATGTTTTAGATTAACAATACTCTGTACACTTTTTAAAAGTTTAAAATATTTGAGTTTAGTCACAAAAACTACAGTTTATAAATCACACGGCTGAACCGCTGACGTGAGTTGAGCGAATTTCAAAAATTAAGTTTATATGTCTTAAAGTTTCAACCAACTATTTCTGAAATTGGTCCACTCACGAAGGCGCCATTAGATAACATTAGATGTGCAAGGTTTCAACGGGGTTGGCGTCCGGAGCACGGATATGTTTTCCCTAGTTTTTCTTATATATTAATTCCATTAATTCCTTCTTATATATAATATCGTCCAATTACGTTGTTATTTTGCAACCAATTTGTACAAATTAAGTGTCAATTTAAACGTTTTAGCTGGAGATTTAAACCCAAAATATCTCTGTATTTTCAAAATAACATACGTTTAAACATTTTTTTCAGTAACTATCCCTCAATTTGGGACAACCAGTTTACGTTGGCCCATGACAAGTGCATCAGTTTGAATCAAAAACAATCCGATACTATCAAAAAATATAAAATTGATAATTTCTTCTTTTTAAGTTTGTTAAATAATACAAATATAAGGTTTTCAAAACTCCCCATGTTATTTATATGGGAGAAATTTTGTCTTGAAACTCGCCCTCAGTTTAAGAGAAGCATTCAAAGTACATTTGTCGATTTGAAGCTTAAAGCTTCTCATACGCCTACTCTTAAAATATCTTTCACATAACATTTTGTCAATTTAATTGTGTTAAATAATGCAATAGTAATTTTGTATTTACAACTAACAGCTGATTTATTAATTATCAGACAAACTTCACTACGTGCTTTCATTATATTTTCCTGTACATTAAACAACACTAGTAACATTTATGAAGTAATTATTACACCTGAATTAGTTTGTTAGTTTTTAAACTTTTAAATTTTTTTTAGTGGTAAAATATCCTATTAACAAAAAGATGACAGAACTACCGAATTTTAAAATGGAAATTACCTAATTCGGTTAAATCATTAACGAGTGTGCAGAACACAACGCAAAATTCGTGTAGGATATACAACCTTTTTTGTGATAATATTCTCATATTTAAATAATTCGACCACACAGCTGAACCGCTGACGTGAGTTGAGCAAATTTCCAAAATTAAGTTTATAGGCCTATGTTTTAGGGTTTCAACCAACAATTTGGGAAATAGGTCTACTCACGACGGTGCTGAATAGCTGCAAAATGCTTGGCACGCCATTCCGCATATTTGGAGTATCTTCAACACACAAAGCATTGAGTGCTTCGCACGCCAACCCCCTATTGGGAATATCTTCAATGCACAATGCATTGCGTGCTTCGCACGCCAACCCCACAGTGAAATCCATCACATCCATCCTACTTTTATGGAATTTTACGTTTTGACCGATTTTGGAGGAACCAAGCGGGCTATAAGGTCACGTAAAAAAGCAAAATGTGCAGAATAACATCCTACATTTATATTTGTAGAGAAAACTGTAAAAACAATTCAT
The DNA here is from genome assembly GCA_018207615.1 of Philaenus spumarius. Classification (NCBI taxonomy): domain Eukaryota; kingdom Metazoa; phylum Arthropoda; class Insecta; order Hemiptera; family Aphrophoridae; genus Philaenus; species Philaenus spumarius. The sequence continues at coordinate 43,796 of JAGFPH010001955.1, forward strand.
TCTAGTAGGAAAAATCTAAAAAAATAGTTACTTTCGGTCAAAAAACGTGCTTCCGGTTGTTGGATTTTTATATATATGATTTTTAATGACACCCCAAAACGTGTTCTGGGGACCATGATCGGTGCTCATTTGCTACTCCCGACCTTGGGTCTTACCATAAGGGCCACTGCAATAGCTCATTTTTCCTATGGAAATTCGCTAATAACTACACGGTTCAGTTAGGCTTACTCGCTTACTCAAAAACTTAGTTGTTAAGGTTCGAAAGTATTGAAACGCGGGTATACAGCTAAGTAGTTATAACTTTAGCAAATGGTATGTCCATCAACCTAAACGTATTTTGAACTACGATATTAATGAAGATGAGTACATTGTTGTTGACACATAAGCAAATATCTTATTTGCGAGAATTTATGTTCACGTTTTATTCTATAACCTTACAAATATTGATTTTGATAGTATAATATGTACTTATCTATAAGTTATTAACAAAACGTATTCGAGCAAATCAAGTCATTAATTACTTTTTTGGCAGTAATTTGTTTTTTCACTATAGTCATCCAAGTTTAACAAAGTATACTGTCATCATTTCAACACTATTTGTTAAATAAAAATAAAAAATCTCTTTAGCAACAAAATACATACTGTTTTCTAGTTCATTAAACAAAATACATACCTAACATTCAAAACTCAGAGGTGTAGATACTAATTTATTCAATTTAGAACGTAATTAATAGTTTACTGAGTGGATATTTTTCAGACGAAAGGATAACTAATGGCTACGTTAATATTATTAATCCTACGCTGCATAAATATCATCGACTTAATTGCTGATCTAATCCCGAATTAATGGTCAGGGCATGTTCGAAGTGTGGTCAATAAAAGTAGTTGGGAGCACAATCAATCACATTCGCTAATTGACAAACGTTTATCTCTCCTTGGCGTCGTTCGGTACGCTTTATTTACTCCACAGTTGTAGATTGTAGCGCAAACAAAACTAAATCAGATTAAATATTGCTCTGACAGTTAATTCAGTTTTTAGAAATTAGTTTCATAACATACTAGCTGGTCCGATCCGGATTTGCACGGATAGACAAATAAAAGTTAAATGTATATATTCTATCAATAAATATATTACACTATATCTTATGGGGATTTTTAATAAATTTGACCCCCCAAACCTCCACTAAATTTCGAATTTTTTTAAACCCTTTCTTAGCAAGTACCTAGGGCCCTAGAGGAAGCTACATACCAAATTTGGTTCCAAAATATTTTTTAGTAACTTTGACCTCCCCCCCCCCACCTCCCCTAAAATTTCGATTTTTTTTAAAACCTTTCTTAGAGAGCACCTACGGCCCTAGAGGAAGCTGCATACAAAATTTCACTCCAATCCGTTCAGTGGTTTTGGAGAAATCGTAATTTAGTAACTTTGCCCCCCCCCCCCTAAGATTAAAAATTTGTGTAAACTTTTCTTAGAGAGCACATACGGCCCTAGAGGAAGCTACATACTTCATAATTTTAAACCTGTTACACTTATTCAATAAAAACTTTCAGGAATTTATATTGGGAAAATTCTGCACCTTTTAGGGGTTAAGGGTGGGTAATTCAAAAATGTTTTTAACAGTAATCCTTACTGTGTGATATCTCATTTGAAAGCCATTAATGAGAAGAGAAAATTGTTGTAAAGTAAACCACTCTGCGACAACCCAGTCTAAAATGTCGGAGCCAAGGATTTCAAATTTTTCTATTTTTCTACGCCTTGTATTGTACAATATACACCTAGATGTGTATTCATTTTGAGTAGATGTGTATTCATTTTAAGATACAGGCACATTGCAAAATTTGTTTAATCTACATTAATTATGATTGAGAAAAAAAATAAACTCCCAAGAACTTTTGTCATACATTATTTATGAAAATGGGGCTTCAATACGTAAATCTTATAGAAAATCGAAAATTCTGTATTTCTTGGCTCCGCCATTTTGGAAAGGGGTTTACGTTAAACCAATTTTCCCGCCTCAACACATTTACTTCTCGCTTTAATATTAAGACACAATAAGGGTTACTATTAATATTGTTTTACTTACAACCCCAATTATTCCTTCCGAGTAAGGGTAAAATTCATTCATACCCCTAAAAGGTGCAGAATTTACCCAATATAAAGTCTTGAAAGTTTAGAGTTAATACGTGTAACAGATTTAAAATACGAAGGGGTTGGAACTTTTGCATCACCCTGTATAGTTTGTAACCTTATTTTCATATGACATCGTCTGCAAAAATAGTTATTTTTATTTAGAACTATCAGGGAAAGATATATAGGATAAATATTGAGAGTACACTGGCCCAAAAACGTAAAGTTAGTTTCGTCCAAATCAATCTGTTATCCATTTGGGCTTACACGCATTATCAGCTGTGCGCAAAACCTACGGTCTTACGGTTTGTTAGAGGTGGATTTCACGTCTATTAGTAGGCTACGTTTTAACTAAAATATTTTCTACAAACGCAAATAATAAGGGGTGTTTTAGGTTTCTGCCTTCATAGCCCGTTCTCCGTTTAACATTCAATAACGTCTTTGAATGTTCTGGAACAGGAAGTCCATGCAAGGGTCCAGGACCTTCTGGAACCTTGTAGAACATTATCGAAACTTCCAGAAGATTCTATATTCTATAACATTCAGGAACATTCTAAAACATCCTATAACATTTTGTATGGAACATTCTGGAAACTTCTAGAAAATTTAGAGCCACTTTGGCACTCGATTCCCAGATGCTTCTATAACAGGTTTATCGGTGCAATCCGCTTTCAACCCATAACTCCAAACCCGGATGGGGATGGAGGGCTCCTTACCATATATGCCTGCGGGCGGGGGTATAGACGGCCTAGTTTGTCGGAACAGGTTACAGTTATTAAAAATTCTGTTAGACCTTTCTAAGAATGTGGATGATTTCCTCACTGTACTCTTTTATGGTTCTACTTCAAACAAGCATGATGTTTTGTACGGATTTGAGATAATGACCTCTGATTTTGATACCCTAGAAAAATGCCCAGAGTATGATTTTCTTACCTTGAAAGTTCCGCACTTTAGCAAATCCTGTGTATTATTTCATTACATAGTTTTAAATAACGTCAACTGTTAGAATAGTTCAAATTAGAATTTAATTAAAATGGTATTGGTAGAACAGAGAAAAAGAAACGTAGTATTATAGTCCTATGCCTGTATTCCTAGGGTATTAAGATACCTTCGCATAGTAATCCTTTCAATAACCGTTTCCAAAAAGGGGAGTGACGCGTTTCAACTAATTCAGTATTTTAGGGAATATAATCTATATTTATTAACCATTATTTCGCGTTGTTAGATAATTTAACAGTGATACATTAATTTGAATAACAATGAAAACTTTTAAGAAGATCAACAATGCACGTAGAATTGGGAGTGTGAAGTGTCCATAAACCACTGTTGCATTGTGCTAGGTTTGGGATATAGGCAGTATATAGACTTAATGAATATTTAACGCTTGATAAACATCGTATACATCCGCTTGGCAAACCTACAGCCAACTATCAGGTCTCCCACTTGAACTATATCTTCAAATACTTCGGCCGGTTTATTTATGAATAGGATATAGGTTAAATAAAGGCGTGTGCGCTAGATTGAATTCTAGTAACGGCCTATATTTTATGGCAAAGATATCTGTACCGTAAGATATAGTGTCAATAAGATCGACTTTGGAAAAACCGTTGCACATCGCTCAGAGAAAAGCAATTACGCGATCAATTATGTATTGTTCTTGCTCTATTGGTCGAAGCGCTATTGCGAACAGTGTTTATAACGCATTGGACGCTATTAATTTTAATAAAAATTTATATTAATTTCTTGGAATCGCCTATTATGCGCTTATACGTAGGTTAATGGAATAATCCTGTTGAAAGGACGCGTATAATAAAGTTGAAGTGACTTTAATTACACAATTATCTACAAGAAGGAAGTGGCTTCTCTCCCAGTAAAATATAACATAAATAACGTAAGTTATATAAAGTTAAAACGTCATTGTGTTATAATATATCTTCCATGGATAATAGGCTGTATCTATATTGATACTGTAATTTAAATATTGATGTACCGGTTATGCTAACTTAAGAGAAAAAGAAAACACTGCAATAAAGAAGTGAATACAATATGGTGAATATTTATTTATTAAAAGTCAAACTTATGAATTAACAAGGCTATTGATTGACTTATTTCTCAAACTTATTGTGAATACAGAAATTTAAAAGTAACATAAATACATACGAAGAAGGATAATTAAATACAATTGCAGTTGATTAACACTTTCGTTATTCACATAAAAGTCTGGTCAAAGTGAAATATGATTAATTTTTTTTTAATATGAGATTATTTAGTACCGTTAGAAGAATAGTTGACATATGACTGATGGAATGAAACTAGGGGTTTCAACGAATAAATTGTGTTCACTTAGCATGCAGTAGTAGAGTAACACATTAGGTGCAGTATATGTGATCCCGTGGGCTTGCAACCAACACCCACTCGTGTGGAAAAGAGTTCTTTCTGATCTACCCTACTATCATCGAGGTCACTGCCCCCTACGAGACCAACTCCATATGGAAAGCACTGGTTAATGCCCAGTGGGGCTGCTTCCCGCGTAGTACTCGTGTCGGTATGGATACCTCTGCCACGTTGGACGAGCCACCGTCAGGTACGCTTACTCGTAGTCCTACCTCACACCCTGCTGCAAGGATGCGCCCGTTACCCATAGAGCATGGGATTGGGTGGCATACTGGCAGCTTTAAGGGCACAACTCGTGAGGATTAGTTCTGCCGGGGCATGTTTTCCTACGACCACCCAGAGCAGGCTTCCCTGTGACTGGCTGGTGGAGTGGCCTTCAACCAGGAAGCTGACTCCCCTCCCCCTACCCCCGAAAGAAGTGACCTTCTTCAGGGTGCTAAGCCCCCTTAGGAAGTCTTTACTGCAAGAAGGGATGAAAGGGACCCTCCACTCTTAATGTTACCCAAGCCACGTTGGACGAGTCACCGTCGAGAGCACTTACCCGTTTTGCTTCCCTACCCCATTTACTCTACCAAGGGTTGCGCCCGTTGCCTACATACATGTGATTGGTTAGCTAACCAATGGTTTTGAAGATAGCCTCCATGGGGTGAGATTACTTCCGCCTCATTGTCCGCGACTGCTTATTTGTTAGGCCATGAGACCTACTTATCTCGCAGTTGACCAATGCTGGTCGTGCCACTATCAGCAAACTGTGGACGCGCCTGGTAGCACGAGGAGTGCGTCTGAGAAGATAACCCAGGGCCAGGTCAATTAGCATACAACAGTTGAGATGTTTCTTTCTGAGAATTTTTCTACAGACTAATTTATAGACTTTCATCTACCAGATCGAATTAGTAGTCTATGTTTGAATAGGTGATGCTACTTAATTTTGTATTTTGATTCATCATTCGAGAAATACAATCCTAAGAAAAGGAGAGTGAAATACTACCATTTAGTGTAAGGAAATAGTCTACTTCTAACTAATATTGTACAAAAAATATTGTGATTTTTCACGTGGTATTATTTTTCATGTTAAAGTACGCATTACTTGGTGTTTATACCACCAGATAATACAGACTGACCTATACAGATTTAAATTTTGGCTGATATGGAATTCAACTTTGATGTGTGATTTTTGTAATTATTTACAAAATATTTATTTTGTTTGGATTGTAATGTTTATATTAAGTGTTAATAATTTTACTTGATAGAATAAACTTTGAACAAAAAATCTCACATTTATTAACTCAAACGCGTTTCAACGACAAAGACGCCATCTTCAGTGATGCATGAGCTACAATAGTCAAACTTTAACTTATTGTTACACTTTGACAATTGTATGTATTTCGTGCATCACTGAAGATGGCGACTTTGTTAATGAAACGCGCTTGTGTTGATAAACGTATTAGTTGTGAGATTTTGTGTTCAAAGTTTATCCCGTCAAGTATATCTTCTCACAAGTCAAGCTCAATATTTATTTATATAACTTTACTCTCCGAATAGGCCATTCGAAATGGTATAAGTGTAATAACTACAGGACTGCTAACAGCATCGTTTGGTAACCAGGATTCATGGCACCCATGGTTGAACTATTTCAAAAGGGAGGATACATAATTTATTTTCAACTAATAAAGAAACAAAGATTTATTTTTTAAATACTATGGATAAACGTTGCTTCGCTCGTCAATATAAATAATAATATTTAAGATATATTGGGTAATTATTAAGAGTTCATTTTCCCAAATTGTGAGTTTTTTTCAAATCAATTTGTGTTTACCACTTTGGCTCACATACATGATCAGCTATGCTCTAGTAAGCAAGGTCAAAACTGCTTTGTACTCCAGTTTGTTTGAGGAGTAATTCACGTCTATGGGTACATATTAACTAAAATATGTTCTACAAACAATATTAAACACGTCAATATGAAACACGTTTGAGTAATTGCAATCCAAGTTTCAGGTCTCTAGATTCATAGCATTTGTCATGTTTCTTAAACATTCTGAAACGGGAAGTCCCTTTGGCGGTCCAGAACCTTCTGGACCAATCTAGACATTATTCAATCATTTGGAGTATTCAATTACATACTGGAACATTTAACAACATTTTACAACGTTCTACGAAACTCTACAACATTCTCGTACATTCTGGAACATTTACCAACATTATACAACGTTCTACTAAACTCTACAACATTCTCGTACATTCTGGAACATTTACCAACATTATACAACGTTCTACTAAACTCTACAACATTCTCGTACATTCTGGAACATTTATCAACATTATACAACGTTCTACGAAACTCTACATCATTATCGTACATTCTGGAACATTTAAAAATACTATCCAACGTTCTATCAAACTCTACAACATTCTCGTACATTCTGAAACAGTTAAAAACATTATACAACGTTCTACTAAACTCTACAACATTTTCTTACATTCTGGAACATTTATACGCATTATCCAACGTTCTACTAAACTCTAAAACATTCTCGTACATTCTGGAACATTTAAAAATATTATCCAACGTTCTACTAAACTCTACAACATTCTCATACATTCTGGAACATATAAAAACATTTTACAACGTTCTACTAAACTCTACAACACCTCGTACATTCTGGAACATTTAAAAACATCATCCAACATTCTACTAAACTCTACAACATTCTCGTACATTCTGGAACATTTAAAAACATGATAAAACGTTCTACTAAACTCTACAACATTATCATACATTCTGGAACATATAAAAACATTTTACAACGTTCTACTAAACTCTACAACACTCTCGTACGTTCTGGAATATTTAAAAACATCATCCAACATTCTACTAAACTCTACAACATTCTGTACATTCTGGAACATTTAAAAACATTATCAAACGTTCTACTAAACTCTACAACATTCTTGTACATTCTGGAACATTTTAGAATATTCTGGAAGCTTCTAGAAAATTCAGAAACGTTCTGGCCGGTCTCTGCCATTTCGGCACTCGATTCTTACCTGCTTCCTTCGGCCACTTTGGCACTCGATTCTTAGCTGCTTCTTTCGGCCACTTTGGCACTCGATTCTTAGCTGCTTCTTTCTGCCACTTTGGCACTCGATTCTTAGCGGCTTCCTTCGGCCACTTCGGCACTCGATTCTTACCTGCTTCCTTCGGCCACTTTGGCACTCGATTCTTACCTGCTTCCTTCGGCCACTTTGGCACTCGATTCTTAGCGGCTTCCTTCGTCCACTTTGGCACTCGATTCTTAGCTACTTCCTTCGGCCACTTTGGCACTCTTAGCTACTTCACCTATGCTTTTTTGGACACCCATATATCCGAACCCAACCTCTGCAGTTCCAAAACGAAACCTCCTTCATGGATGGAGTGTTACCATACGCAACACAACATGAAGCTGCGGGGAAGGGTTACTGAGTTATAGCGGGGCGAATTAATAAACCACGATTAAATTTATTTATTATATTATACATTGATTTAACATGTATTTAATTACAGGTCAAAATATTTAAATGTCGTTTATGTTTTAACCAATTCTAAAATTTGCCTTTGTAAACGCTTTGGCTAACAATTTGTAGAGTAAAATATACTTGCTCATTTGAGCAATGTCACATTGAGATGGCACTCGCACCTCTATAATAAACTACAATTACTCTACGTGGACGCGGCTGTTATCACACGTTTAGCGAATCATAATGGCCTCGGCCGGTTACAAGACACCGTGCGTGAGGCGGAATCAAGTATTTTTCCAACCGACAATCGCCATTACCTCAACTCTTGCCTTCCGTCATTTTACTTGTTATACGTTACCTAATTAGGTTTTATATCCTTTAGCATTGCGCGTAATTAATTACTCGAGATGATTTGAAATTGTTAGTTTTGCATATTTAATGGATAACAACCTTAAGCCGTAACTAAATGATAAAATGTTACCACAACGTAAACGATACCATAAACTGATTTGAATGCCAACGTAAACTATAAAATTAAGAGAGCGCGTTTTAATAGTTCTTGTAGAATTTTATCGTCATTTGATTCGTCATCAACTGAAGCATGTTTGTAATAGGATTAAAAGACGTAGATTAAAGGTCACGTGTGCGGATGGGTCTTGTAAAATGTGTAATGGTTTTACATACAGGGTATTCTGTAATGTGCGGAGATAACGCAAAGGGTGGTCAAAAGAGTCAAAACAAATAAAAAACTTTATTAAAACATTTGTCTTCAAATGCTTCATCAAAATAACGTCTAAACCGATCGAATAAACATTTTACACGTTACTCATCAAGGTAAGGACCTAATTAGAAGGAAAAGTTCAACTTATTGCGACAATTTATTTAAAAATGGCGGTCGATTAAACATCTAGTGGACCGGGCAATGCTTCGCTATTGCTTGATTTACCTAACCTAAAATTATATTCAGTTTTTGATCCAAATCAGTTGTTGATCAAAATCAGCTGTTGATCAAAATCAGCTGTTTTAAGCTTTTCATACGAACAGCTGTTTTTTGTGCCCCTGATAAAATCAAAAGAAATCTTTCTTCTTCTTCCTTAAGATTGACCTTCCATAAGATTAACATGGCAACTTTGAGGGCCACTGGGGCGAAGCCCTTAACATACATTGAGCTCATTTTAAGGGAAGCACAACTTCAGAGTGAGCTCTGTAAAATGACACCAAAAACATCAAAATCGGTTAAAAACTCTAGGAGGAGTTCTACTCACAAAATAACCCCTAGCAAATTAATTATGTATAGATAAACAGCGTCCAGAATAATTAATGTGTAATGCAAAATAATTATTGCATACGGTTACTATAGATGTTTCAACTCTGCTTTCTGTTACCCTTTGTTCGTTAGTTTTGATACTCATACCATTCGATTAGACATCAAACAAGCTACACAAAATACACAAGAGTATTATTTTTTCTTATGTTTAAATGGCCTCTATCATTTGAACTAGTTGATTATTTTTTGAAGTACAAAGTTATGCTAAATATATGGGGTAAAATGTACGAATTCGCGATACACGGGACACTTTGCGTTTTTGATTTTGTCTATGATAACTTCTTCTTCTTCGGTTTACACACTGCGACGGGCAAAAACCCGACACAAATGGACTAATTACCAAGGTAATTAGGCCTAAAATGTAAAGTGAAATGAAGTAATATAAAATAATTATATTGTAAATTGAAGGCCTAGCCAATGTTAAACGCAATAGAAGCAAGGCTCAGTGAATTATTCTAAGAGAAACCGACAGGATAATGCATGTCGAGTTTTGTCCAGTACTGCAAATCAATGCACTGTTGCTATGCTCCATAAGACACAATGTTAATATTTTAAGATATAAAAATAGTAAATTCTTTTTAATGAAATGAATAGAGGAGAAGAAGCCAATAAGAATCTAATTAACAGAATTGTTTTAATAAAAATAATTAAGAAGTTATAAAACAAAAACTTAGGTGAAAAATGCTAAAAATAACAAATTAAAATAATTCAAAGGCCTAAATTGGGGATGAATTAAAGAATAATAAATTAATAATAATTAACAAAAAATAAATTAACATAATTAAATATTTTGAAATAAAAGGCTCAAAAATAGATAAAATAACCAATTAAATAAAGGGAAATAAAGGTATATAGAAGTAAATATATACTAGATAATATATAATAAATATGTGAATGTAAAATACCATGTGAGAAGGGGGCATAAACCAAAAAGGGGGTTGCCAAATCCAAAATTCGACGATTCACACAAAACAGGCCACAGAACCGTGCCCAAAGTGAAGAAAAAAAAAGAAGAACAGTTTTGGAAGTTTGGGAACCAGGAGAAGAGGATAGAACCAAGAAAATTCAAATTTAGACCAATTTGGAAAAAATAAAATTCAAATTTAATAGAAAACTAACGAAGGCGATAACTGGGGAACCAGGGACCCTAGAACAACAACTCAAAGGGGGAAGGAATCAGGAGATGGTCAAGAATCCAATGAGCCAAAGAAATCAAAAGTCGGATCAGGGGTTACGAAGTTAGAGCACTTCGAAAGAATTAAATACAAAAAGTATCAAATTCCTGTACGGACCAGAATGGCTTGAGTAAACACAGCAAAGGGAGGCTGAAGATATGACGTCATTCTACCACCACCGAGGCCAATACAATTACTTATTGCTCTGCAAAGGAAATAAACAATTATCGACGAAATCAAAGTGAATTAATGAATAAAAAGTCGTGGGACCAAATTTAAATAATTAAAGGAAAATTCTACAATGTAGAAACCCAGATAAAACACAAGAGAAACAAAGTTACTCAAAAAAGGCAGAGTAAGTCTCTTGACTCCAAACTAGACAGTACGAGATTAGAGGAAGAAAAAATAATTTTAGTTGCGTTTTGATAGCCACACGAGGATCACGTAAAAGTTTGCAGAAGCAGCAGTAGGTCGGCAAGAATCACCAACTCCGGTACAGATAAGCAGGCCGAAAGAAATTGCTCTACATTAAAGAAGAGGAGAAATCCTAGGGGAGAGAAGGCAGGAAGAAAGAAGAGGATCAAGGACTTCATTCCAAGGCTTAAACCACCAAGGAGGAAAGCCGCGATAAATCATATTTATTTGTGAGTAGCAAATAACCAAGATATATATATTTTAAAGTTAAATAAAATCCATAAATAAAGTTTTAAAATTAAATTTAAAAGTAATAGTAAATTCAGGGGAAAGTATAAAAGTAAAATCATTCTGGAATATTCCCTATTCTCACAATGGTATAAAAGCGTTTCAAAATAAATGTAAATAGTACCATAGTTATAAATATCAATGTTATATTTGTTGGAAAAGTTTAAGCAGTAGCGAAAGCAAAATTAATTTGTTTTTTAAAATAAAAAAGTTTTATTTGCACATCTTAATTTCTTTCATTTATAAGTTAAAAATCCAATACCAAAAAGTGACCAGTGCTTTAAAATTAAGTTAGAATATAAGGTTATATAAATTCTTGTGTGTGACTAAATAACTCTAAACGGCACGGCCCGGAGAAGGAGTCTGACTAGAGCTAGTATAATAAAATAAAGTGTATTAATTATAAACAACTTTTAAGAATTAGGAAAGTGAGCGTATTTCCTATTCTTATCCACGTATGCGCGCAAAATTTATTTAAGGGCAAATCGAATAAAAAATAGAGAGGGGAGCACGCGGGTCGAAGGCCCTGTGATCCCGAAATTAAGTGTGAGCGGGTGCGGCGTGACAATTGGCGTCCGAACGTTGGGCGAAGACCCTGCGAGCCCGAATATTAAGAGGCATGTGTGCGGCGTGGCAACACGTACCAGTATAAACCATAAGTTTAACGTAACAGCTGATCGTAAAAGAAGAAGAAATCGACGGAATAAAATAGGCAGTGGTAAATCAAAAGGCTTGTACTCAGTAGATGTACGGGTTTAGTCACGTCATGCTACCGATGCTATTGTGTTTCCTCATTTTGTAAGTTGTGTTAAAACAGTTTACGATGAAATGGATATAGTGCTTTAAAATTATTTTTAATGTCTAAATATCCTAACTTGGTTGCTATGGTAATGAAAGTTAAAGCATTAAAGAAACGTGTGTTGGTTCAGTATAGGGCTAACCTGAAATGATGTTAAACTTGTAATTCGAATTAGCTGTTTAACTTTAATAATTTGTAACAAACGTCCACCTGTTTTATTGTTCCCAAAACAGCCTCCTAACCTAATGTGATGTCTCACTACTCAGGATGATTTGGCACATAGTTTAAATAAATCTCAAGCCTTACAAAGGAAAGGTGCTTAAACATTCTATATTTATCATTTTATAACAGGCCCATTTTGAATGATATGTATGTTTTAAGAAAAGAATTTTAAAATTTTGCCCTCCAATGTTATACTAAAACACAAACAGTTTTCTACAAGCAAATACAAAAACAAATTAGAACTTCGAAATTATGAATATTATCTACGAAATTCTGTTACATACGATTGCACAATTCTCTGAATTCCCAACAACTTATCGCAAGGTCAATCCGTGATGTATTTCTATACCCACATTTTAATTAAAGTAATCGTAAAAGTTATTATTGAAAAAAATGTGTTCTTTTCTAAACAACTAATTTACATTTATTTGTCCCAGCATACGTACACCACTACTATGCTTAAACTTTTTAGTTCCAACCACTTTATACTAAATAGAGTGCAGCCTTTTTCTACACGATAGAAGTGTTGCAAAGTCCAACGGCAATGGATAACTCCTATGTTATAGCCCATTAAATTGACAAATACTGGACGCTTTTTATTTACTCAAAGGTGTTAGACATATATTATTCCAGTTAGACAACTAGGTAGAATATCTATGATATAGAAGTTCAATAATAGTCACTTTCCTGGGGTTTGGTGACGCGCAATGGCTTGGCGTCTAGCTAGCTACAGATATCGGCGTGAGTCCTAGCACTTGGCCTCGCCCTAGTGCGATGGGCCGGGGGTGTAGGAAAAGTGCGTAAGTAGAGAAAAAAACATTTTCCCACGCCGTTTTCTAATGTGACTCATCCTTCAAACGAACTAGTGGATGATTACCTCATCCTTAACACGTTCACTGCTACGCAAATTTCATATTTCCTATGCTAGGAGCTGACCTTTTATTTTTTATATTTATAGCCTAAATGAGTAGAAATTATGCTATTTTTTTTACTTTTTAACCTTTCTGCGTAATAATAACTACTATTTTAAAGCGAAGTGCGTCCACATCACACAGGCCCAAAATGGTGTGCGAAGCACGCAATGCATTCTGTATTGAAAATACTCCCAGTACGGGGGTTTTCGTGCGAAGCACGCAATTCTCTGTGTATTGAAAATACTCCAATTCGGAGGTTTTAGGGCGAAGCACGCAATGCACTGTGTTTTGGCGAGAGATTTGCCGATAATATAATTATGCTAATCTTACCGACTTTGTAGGTGGACTGTATAGAATATAGTTGCTCGTTCTTCCTGATACAGATGCTGATTCAGCGAGATGAGGAAGGCGGGTGCACCCTGGCGAAGCGATGATCTTGTCTCAAGGGAGACGCGAAGTGTAATCATTAATAGCTCAATCACTACTGCCGAAACTTGCGTTAGTCCCCTTACCCCCTCCCATTACCTCTGTCTTATACTACTATTTGTTAATAGGCACAAACATACTCCCCAGCGCTGAAAATACTATTTTCAGAAAAATAAAAATCTCATTGTCTTTGTAATTAAAATAAAGGTTTAAAACACTTAATCTTGTGGTTATAAAAAAGCATCAAACAAAACATAAATCTTCTAGAAAAATCAACAAAATTAAATATCACTTTTATGTTAAACAAAATTGGT
>JAGFPH010001955.1:58094-80020 GCA_018207615.1 Philaenus spumarius
TACACCAGTATGTGTAAACGCTTTTGCTTCGTGAACTCTAGCTTCAGGCAACGGTGACCTCTAGCTTTTTAGATTGGGGACCATGATCAGTGCTCACTTAATACACCCAACAAAATTAATAAATTTCTGCATATCTTCGTGAATTACCCTGCATATCTTCGTGAATTACCCTGTATATAAAGTTTTTAATGACACCCGAAAACGTTTTCATGGGACCATGATCAGTGCTCACTTACTAAACCCAACAAAATTAAGATTGCATTGTCATCGGTCCTTGATAAGTGTGCAAAGTTTCAAATCAATCCGACGTTTTGAAGGGGGTGAAAATCACGTTCAAAGATTCCGTTACATAGATACATACTAAGGTAATAAAAGCTAATTAAAAATACAAAATGGTGAATTGGTTGTAAATAAAGCGTTTTAGGGCATATTATGTTCGTAGGAACTTTTTTATTACTTTTTATATAAGAAATCCACTCCAGAAGTTTGGCGACCTATTTAAGAAACACCCTGTATATACACTTTAAAAATGTTAAAAAACCACTAAAAACCGTAAACTTTCATTTTAAAACTAATCAGATTTTAATAGGATAGTTAAAATAATTTATTTAGATGTGCTAACATTTTATGTAAGTTGTTCATGTATTTGTACCTTCTTTTAATTTACTGAGTTTACGCATTTCAAACAGTAATTCGGTTTGATAGCCTTCACGACAACTATAACATACGTTTATAACTACCCGACACCAACGCTCGAGTTTATCCTTTACAATTACCAGGTCGGATCTTAGCCTGAACGCTCACTTACCGGGCGAGCTATATTGTATTATTAGAGCCACCATCTTATTACCAAACACTATAAGTCACTGATGGTTTACCACTAATTGTTGACCCGATAGCAATGGAAGTAGGCAGGGAAATGCACGATGCAAGCGCAATCAAGTAACCAGATAACGTCCTACTGGCACGCCTTCGTTTCCTGTTTGGCCATCCTAGCGCTCGGGAGAAGTAAAAACTTACCCGTATGAAGCGAAGAAGTTCTTCTCCTTTTCTAGACGAACTTAAGTCATAAACTGGAATTATTCCACTTACTTTGTAGAAGAACTTGGAATAGAAGTATGCTGATATAAGATGAAGCCTTCTCGTTTGAGATTGTTTTTGTAAACGTACGAGATAACATAACAAGTTTAGTGACAATATTAAAAAGTAACATAATCGAAGTTATAACGTTATGAAATAAATATTTGATAAGAATAGAGTTTATTAATTAAATTTTGAATATAGATAGATTGATAGATTTGTTATTTTCTCTGCATAACATAGCCTACAACTATAACAACTCGGTGTTTGCAGCAAATTCTACTAAACAAAACAACAGACACTTTACAATTAATTATAGTTTCTATATAAAATAGCACTTCTTTTCTATACTAATATTATAAAGAGGTAAAGTTTGTTTTTTGTCTATACTAATATTATAAAGAGGTAAAGTTTTTTTTCCATACTAATATTATAAAGAGGTAAAGTTAGTTCTTTTGTCTATACTAATATTATAAATAGGTAAAGTTTGTTTTTTGTCTATACTAATATTATAAAGAGGTAAAGTTTGTTTATTTGTCTATACTAATATTATAAAGAGGTAAAGTTAGTTTTTGTTTGTTTGTTTGTATGTAAGGGGTAATCTCTGGCACTACTGAACCGATTAAAAAAATAGTTTTACTGATAAAAAGCTACACTATCCCTGAGTAACATAGGCTATAATTCATTTCGATAAAAAACTTTTTTTATTTCAACATGTATAAATTTAGTCGGAAAAAACTCTTTAGGTTAGGCCTAGAATGATAAACCAACACATGTATTCACATTTATTACCATAGCAACCAATTGAACAAAATAACAGACAATATAGCTGTTAGCTCCAATATTTCCAGTAACAGCTGATTTCAAAATTTGAAGCAATTATTTTTGAATTACTTGCTTTTAGGTTAGGGTTTTAAAGTGTAGACCTAAGCCTTGCTGGTTCTTTTAACCATTATTATACTATCTAGATAAATACCTTATATTAGTAGTCAGAGCAATTCTTGTTATAGTATATCACTACAGCTGTTTCGCCGATCACAGTCGGCTTCGTCAGGTGCAGTAGTAGAATTGCTCTGACTACTAATATAAGGTATTTATCTAGATAATATACATTCAGTAATTCAAAAGCGAAAAATATAAAATCAATTTGGTTTTATAAGAATATAACATTATTATACTATTATAATTGCTGTTATAAAATATAAGAAATAATTTGATTTGAACATTTAACATTATTTACCGTTTAGTTTTGAGGTTATTATTAATCCTACACCTTTATTATAAATAAAACATAACATGTGTTTTTAGAAGGTTCCATCGGGGGTTGGCGTGCGTAGCACGCAGGGGTCTCTTCTAGTCTTATATAAAATTGTTGAACCCACAATTTAATAGGCCTAATATATGGGAAATTGGAATCGATTTGTATAACTTTACAACTCATTTTAACCTTTTAAAGGCAAATATTTTATTATTTTATTTTACTTATCCACTAATTAGTAAAAGTTTCAGTTCTCATTTTGGTTATTAATTTTATAAACGAGTTATAAATATACAAGATAATTGTTAACTTAGCGCATTTAAAAAAAAGACTATCAATAAAATACATAATATTAAAAACATACAATAATCAATATATTGTTAGTTGGAAGAGGGGAGGGGTTTGAGACAAAAGCTATGAAAAATTGCGCCTTCTTGCATTTACGAACTTAATTGCTAGGTTACCAATGCTTTATTAGTGTTAAGAGCGTTATAATTGGTTTCCATAAAAAATATCTTCCGCTCAGTTATTGCATTTTTAAAACAGTTAGGCGTAAAAACAAATCATACCATCCACAAAAAAGTCTTAAATGGCTTGTAAAATCCCAATTCTCCATAAAATATAGGCTGTTCCATAAGAAATTCAAAAGTTAGAAACAATTTATAAACGTTTTATGTATATATTTTTCAATGCCTCAAAACGCAAGGCAAGGTTTCCCCATTGAAAAGTTTGCAGTCGGAACTGTAGTGTTACAGTAGTATACCAATGGTGGCTAATTCAAGTAAACGGTACCAGAAACGGGCACATACTTTCTCACAAACATATTTAAATTATCAAACAGATTCACTATGACTTCATAATAATTGTAGGTGGAGTAGGAGAGGTGATTTATTAAAGTAGGAGAATAACTAATAAATATTATTATCTAGAGAGAAAACCATTCGATTGATTTCGAACAAATTTGCACCAAACACATCAATTAGGCCTGTATAGATGCACGAAAAAAAGGTTTTTAAAATTTTTTAAAAACAACCCCCTTTATGGCCAAAAAAACCAAAAATCAGTTATTATTATTAGTTAAACGAGAATTTTTAGAAAGATGCGGTTTTTTGCATATGGTAAGGTACATTAAGGGCTACAAATAAGTCAAATTTTATCAAAATCGTAAGAGCCGTTTTTTTATAAAACAAATAATAATTGATTTTTTCGGGTTTTTTTTGCCAAAAAGGGGGTTGTTTTACAAAAATGTCAAAATTGTTTTTCATGCATCTATACAGGCCTACTTGACATGTCTGGTGCAAATTTGTTTGAAATCGATCTAACAGTTTTCGCTCTAGCTTTGTATACATACAGACATACAGACAGACATTTTGTAAAAACCACTTTTTTGGACTGAGGGGTCCCACAACGGATATTTCCACAAAAATCTCAACATCGATTTTTTTTAGATCACTATAGCCTACTTTCTCTATACTATAGTATAGTGAGAAAGTAAAAAGACACATTGTCAAGCAAATACTTTGATATAATGGTGCGATATGTTACTAGAAAAAGAACGGTGTAAGTTTGAGTCAAAAAAAGAACCTTCCAGTGTTGTTGTATAACTTACTACTTCACAAAAATTCAATAATATCCATTCCTCCACCCTTGCCATTGACTTGGCAACACTTATGATAAAATCTTGTCAATTAATTTAGATATAAAAGTATAATTGTATAGCATTAATCCTATCAAAAATTGGACTCAACAATTTATTTACAGCTTTCAAAGTACCAAATATTTTAGTACCTTGGAAAATTTAGTAAAATTTATAAACTTGTCTTAGTGAGTTATATTATTTTGACATAACACTTTTAATTCATATTTAATATTTGCTTAATTGTGTGAATTCCATCCAGTTTTCTGTAACTTATTATTTACAAAAAATATACTTTCGTGTAAAAGTAGTATCAAATTTTGAAAACTTTTTAAAACGTCTGTACATTCAAAGCAAACTTAAAATTTCTGAAAATTAAACTTAGGTGAACTTATTCCATTATGAAATGTATTCCTGTCCTTCTAACTTCTAGTTGAACGAAAGTCAAGCTCGCACAATCCTTGCGGGTAAGATATGGTACAGCCTTATTTATACTGTAAGATATGTCCCTGTCCTAGCAACAATATCAAAAATATTTATGATTGTATAAATCATGTGGCAATTACCAATAACAATTACACCATGTATCAAGTTTGTACTTTGTAATACCAATATATCACTTTAAGTAAAGGTCGTTAAAAAAAAAGAGTTCAGATTGGAAGGCGTTAAGGATGCGTCAGCGATAGTCCCATTGTCCTTCCGAAGACACTCCTGTCATTGTACGAATATGAATACAGAAAAGAAACACTAATCCTGAGTGTGGGTTTCTTAGGCAGAAGCTTTGCTCCTACGTGTCTTTACTTCGGGTATTGCCTTCTTCAGAATTTACTTAAATTATAAAATCTTGACGAATCCAATGGATATTAAAATTTTGTCTTGGCAGCTTGTACTTTAAACCATTAAAATTAATTTTGTTTATGAAAATTAATTCGTTGAAATATAATTTGTGTAGTTATGGAATTGGTAAATTTATTGTAATTTTATAGTGTTAGTATAGCTTTACTAATTACTGCTGTAATGTGTGATGTATCGATAGAATTATAACTTGCCAGAGTAATCTTAAGTATAAACAATGTAAGTTTATAGCCGTTTCGCCTATGTGTCAGGCATCATCAGTACATTCTAGAATCATGTTAATATATTAAGATCCCCACCCATGGTCACCAAATCAACAAAATGAGATGAACAGAATATCAGTCAGACAAAATATATTAAGATCCCCACCCATAGTCACCAAATCAACAAAATGAAATGAACAGAATATCAGTCAGACAAAATGAAAGTGGACTGTCACTCACTGCGCCATAAATTCATATTTTATGTGTTGAGTTTTTTTATGAAAAAAGTTTTAATGTGTATTTTAGTCCAAGAATATTAGTCAAATGAGGGCAAGAATCTCGGAATGATAGATAGTTGGCTATAAACTTGTGTAAACCTTTATTTTGTCACCCTAAAACTTGTCTCAAAACCTACTTAACGTAGGGTGTCCGCGTCTACAGATATTCCCAGGTCAAAGGTACACAAACTTGTAGTTCTTATTATTCAATTTTTTAAATTTCAAAGAAAAAAAAATGTATGAAATGGTATTTTTCAATAAAAACATTAATTAAACATTTTATTATTTTCTTTGTATTTAGTTAGGAAGTAATTAGTATAAATAAGATAAGAATTAAAAAATAATTTAAGTATTTCCCTTAATAACTTTATAATTACACGAGTAGGTAAGTGTTATTAAATGAATATATACTGAATTATTGAAAAAAATATTAATTATAAGGTTAATAAAAATGCTAATTATTTAGAATTATATATTTATAAATAATTTATAAACTTTATAATGCGTGTTTTTAATCGGGACTACAGGTTGACCTCGAATGATACTCTAAATAGTTAAACACTGCGCGCGCTCTGCCCTCTATCTCGAAAATGGTTCAAGATATAAAAAAAATGTATAAACAAAAGTTGTAGAGAATTTAATCCTCTATAATATTTATAATGCAAATAATTAGCATAAAACCCATAGGAAACGAGATATTTGCAATAAATGTGTAAAAAATGTTTTTTTGACCTTTGACCTTGGAATATCTGTGGACGCGGACACCCGTGGGTTTAAGTAGGTTTTGAGACAAGTTTTAGGGTGTCAAAATAAAGGTTTATACAAGTTTATAGCTGACTATCTCTTATTCCGAGGTGAAACCCCTAATATTCCTGGACTATTTTTATATTAATGATTTAAACTAAATAATATGACTAAGTTTTCTACAATATACTGATGATACCTGCCGATATGCGAAACGCTGTAAACTTATATTGTTTATACATAAGATTGATCATGCTTGTAAATAACTCTGTAAATATATGTCATTTAAATTTATATTAATTTGATTTTAAATTTATATTTTTAAATAGAAATTATTAGTTTATGGATATATTGTAATATAATTGTTTAAAAGAGTAGCTATTAATATCTAACGGAAATTAATTCTTTTAATAGCGCAGTTTTTCAGTTGATAGTACTTATTGTTAGTATTTTAAATGTTCCTCAATGAGGGTAGTGATACTTCATTGAGTATAAAGGTCTCGATTAAAAATGATACGTTTTTTACTAAGGTAACCCAGCAGATGCTATCTCGCACATGTTAAAATGCCAATATTAAGGTATATATACTTTTTTCAAATATTTCTCTATAATAATTAAACAAATTCACATTAATATATGCACATTTTGAAACAAAAAAAGAACCAACATTTTTATTAAACTGTTTATTTACATATTTAAATTTCAGCTTTTTATTTAGTAAAATGTTAACCTAAAAGTTACTTTTTTACAAAAAAAATATATTATCAAATGAGAACATCCGGTTCTTGTAATTTTTTTAATACATTATAAAGACCACGTATCTTCAAAATCGGTAAAACAATTTTTAGCTAAAACAAATTTTAACAAGGGAATGAAAAGGGCTACAAAAAAGGTGTTTTGATTTTTTTGTTAAAATGCACGGTTTTTGAGTAATTTAAGTTTGAAATTT
Organism: Philaenus spumarius; assembly: GCA_018207615.1. Taxonomy (NCBI): domain Eukaryota; kingdom Metazoa; phylum Arthropoda; class Insecta; order Hemiptera; family Aphrophoridae; genus Philaenus; species Philaenus spumarius. The sequence continues at coordinate 65,098 of JAGFPH010001955.1, forward strand.
TCAAACCGCCACCATTTTGTTACCCATTTTTTCTTGAGATATATATGAAGTTAGGTTAAACTTCATGACAAGTTTGAACTCTATCAGTCAAACATTTCTAAAGATATGAATTATTTTGTACAAAAAACAAAATGGCGGGTATCTGGAAAACGATTCGTTTATGTGAACTTTTTTTCTTATTATTAGCTACAGAATGAGCTTTCGAGAGGTTGTCACATAGTTCTGAATTACTCTGTATAATGCGTTTGTTTGAATTAAATAATTTATTACAAGCCTAAGTCACTACAACATATCAACTAATTTACACTTCATGATTCAACAATTAAATCAACGAGATTCGTGATTTATTGGTATTTTATCAGACCAATAAAATGTTTTGAGATTAGCTTATCACAAACTCTTAAAAACTTTTTAAACGCTTTAACCTTTTTACCTTTTGTAACCTTTTACCCTTGTAAAAAAACAGATTGTTCTTTTGTATACTGACAAACAGGGGAATACATTAATGGTTTTTGTTAAATGGCAGTCATTTAAAAAAGAAAATTTTTTAATAATAAACAAAATGGTGCTTTATTTTTCCAGAATCTTTAAAGATAATCGAGTTAACGGCTAAAGGTCAAAACATAATTTCTTGATATTGCCTACAGAAAGTACTGGTTTTTCGTACAGTTGTAAAAATGAATGTTGTGTTATAGCCTAAATATGTTCACAAATTAGAGGTCAATATCCTTTCTATTTCCAAAGATATTAAGTGTTTAAGAAAAACAAAAACAAAATGTCGGGAAATTCTAAAACTGAGCTTTTCTGGACCTATGTTTGTTGAAACTTGTTTCTAATATTTTCATATATAGTGCCTGGTGAAATTTGGTACAATACGTTCTAGACTGTATAGAGCATTAGCAGAAAAGTAATCCATACAGACATTTAGAAAGCTACCACAATAGGTTATGTTTCATGAAAGAAACATCTGAACATAATGAGTTCCTAGAAGTAATAATCACGATAAAGGTGTAAAGCTTTACTATAATTAATTGGAGACATCACTACGACGATCAGAAAACAGAAAGTCTAATTCTATAAAAAAAAAATTATTAAGTTGTTACAAACAGGAAACAAATCATCATAGCCGATACATTTAGAAGTAATAAAATCAGTAATGGTAGGATGTTGCAATCTCAGGATGTGAGGCATAATAGAACCTATGAATGGCGACGTTCAACATTTCATCGGCGCATCCTACGTCGAGGATTCGTCTTACGCTCAGATTATATGGAAAGTATACCCACGCGACAAAGGTGTGAAGATTTTGTTTGTTTGGAATGACAACGGAAATATTTAAATACCTTTCTTACAAGGGAATACTTCGGTGTGAACGTCTGACGCGTGAAAGTGTTTAGTGAGGTCGAATCTTCAACAATACGGTCCGAATGCGCAGGTCTCTTTTGTAAATCGCGAGTTTCACTTCAAGTGACGAATCGCGTTAGGTAACAAAATGATTGGCTGCGATAACGGCTAAATTGATATCGTTTCAAGCCTTCTAACAACCATGAACACTCGAGTAATTACTCTATTAATTTGCGGTACATAAAATGCAAAATAATCGAGTACTGTGCAACCAAGTGTAAAGTGTGTTTCGTAAGTAGCCTAGTGTTTGCGACTAGGCTTGAAGTGACTATCGCAATCGAGTCAACATATCAGTTTACATCAGAAATCGAAATTTGTTTAATATAATCGAGCTTGACTTAAGAGAATAATCTATATATATAAAAGCGAAATACCACTCACTCACTCATCACGATTTCTCAAAAACTACCGAACGGATTGGAATGAAATTTGGTATGTAGCTTCCTCTAGGGCCATAAGTGTTCACTAAAAAAGGGTTTTAAAAAATTAGAAATTTTAGGGGCGTTTGGGGGGTAAAAATGGCTAAATCACGATTTCTCCAAAATTACCGAACAGATTGGAATGAAATTTGGTATGTAGCTTCCTCTAGGGCAATAGGCGCTCGCTAAGAAAGGGTTTCAAAAATTCAAAATTTTAGGGGGGTTCAAAGATATTAAAAAACGATTTCTTCAAAACCACCGAACGGATTGGAATGAAATTTGGTATGTAGCTTCCTATAGGGCCATAGGTGCTCACTAAGAAAGGGTATGAAAAATTACGAAATTTTAGGAGTGGTTTGGGGGGGGATTAAAGTTACTAAAATAATAATTTCAGATCTTATATTATTATGACAATAGTGCTTTTATTATTTAAGATCTATATATATATATATATAAGCCAAATACCACTCACTGACTGAACACTTAAAAAGAATACAATTACGTTAAAAAGACTGAAAATACCAACCACCAACGCCGTACGGGTTAGCTAGTAATTTATAAAAATAAAAACACAGAACACAATTGTATCGCAAATATGTTTAATGGTAGAACCTGGTATGGTAATCAAGTCAGTTATAATTTTAGTTGCAGCTCAAATGTCACCGAAGATGACGACTTTGTCGTTTTAACGTGTATTACCATTTTTAACGAATTTTTTAGTATTTGCATGTTCTCTGTCAATATTTTTATAAATATACAAGCTTTCAAAAAGATATGCAGTGTTTTGGAGCTTATTTTAGTTGCAATTTTTAACTGCACAATCTAGATTGTGAAAATAATTCAAAATAAAGTCTTTCTTTTTTATATATTTATAAAAAAAAGTTATTTTTTATATTTATAAAAATTATAGATTGGCGAAATTTAAATCCAATTTCTTATCTATATATATAAAAGCCAAATACCACTCACTGACTCATCACGATTTCTCAGAAACTACTCAACGGATTGGAATTAAATTTGGTATGTAGCTTCCTCTAGGCACCTAGGTGCTCGCTAAGAAATGTTTCCAAAAAAATTTTAATTTTAGGGTTTTGTGTACCAAAGTTACTAAAAGAAAACATCGAACGGATTGGAATGAAATTTGGTATGTAGCTTCCTCTAGGGCCCTAGGTGCTGGCTAAGAAAGTTTTTCAAAACATTTGTAATTTTAGGGGGGGGGGAGGGGTTTGGTGGGGTTAAAGCTACTGAAAATCCCCATAAGAAATACATAGTGTAATATATTTATTGATATATTTTTTTGTTAATATACATTTAACTTTGATTTTTCTACCCGTGCAAAGCCGGATCGGGCAGCTGGTATATTTATTTAGTAATTTAATTTTTTTTAACAAAGTTTTTAAACCTATATTTTTTTGGTTTTTACCTGTCAGAATCACCTTGTATGAATTGATATTAATTTTGAAATTTTAATTTACTGATTAGATTATTTTGTTTAGTTTATTTGTACTTTATACCTAAATATTATAACATAAATTAAATTTAGCTTATCTCATTTTCTTCATTCCTATGTGACAATGTTCCTTATAAAACATTTTGATTTTATTTAAATGTAATGCTTTATGTAAAAGTTATTCTTTGAGCAGCTTTACACTCCTAATAAAATGATATAACATGCTAAACTCGTAGAACGCATATTTCTATCTGCACATGCGCGTGATGATAAATACCCGGAAACAGCTGACATTGAATGAAATATATTTAGTTTACAGGTAAATTGTTAGTAATATTGTAGTAACAATTAAATGTATCTGATAAAAGGGCAAATAAAAGTAGGTTTTTTACCAAACAAAGAAGTTACACAGAACTGCAATTGTTTTGAAACAATTTACAATATAAATAACTTATATTAATAAATAATATAAAAAAATAAGTAAATAACATTTAAAATATTTAAAATAAACATTTTGGATTAAAATAGACAAATGTTAAGATAGCAAGGTCCCAGCAATGACGGAAGCAGTCACAACACATATAATTTGATTTACAATTACTAGATAAATAATTTTTAAATACATTTTTTCATAAAATGACTTGTACAGAAATGTGATGATCACTGCCACGATTTACTCAACAAAACCCTGCTGCATAAACTCATCTTCGGTATAAAACGCTACAGACAACAGAAATTGCCTAAGACTGTTTTTTAAAAGACTTTTGTTTTTGTAATTCGTTTATCTTTCCTGGAAGTTTATTAAAACATATAGCACCTGCTTGTGAAGGAAGTTTACTACACAGGGTTAACCACTTCTGCTTCACACGATATTCACAAGCATTTCTGGTGGGATAAGTATGTACGTGCTTGTTCAGCACATGATAACTTAAATTTAAAACATAAGATCACTTCCAGTATATATAGATACTTGGAATTGTAACTACTCCAAGATCTTTAAAAGCATTTCTACAAGTTTGTAATTTTCCTTCCACAAGCCTAATAGTTTATTTTTTCTCGCAGAACAAACGCTCGTTTCATATTTTGAACTGATGAATTTCCTTAGCGTAAAATTGCATAGATCATTAGTTTTACACAAGCAGATAGTACTGTAGGCTGTTAAAAGAATTGGAGTTTTGCTATACTGTTTTAAATTTCACAGAGGTGAACTAATTTTAGAACTCTTGCTATTTGCATGCTCAATCCAGTTTAGCTTGTTATCTATGAGGAGCCCCGATACATTTGTGTGAATTTACTTCTTAAATTTCTTTTTCTCCTATGAAGGCACTTGGTGCCTGATTCCTTTAAACTAAAAGCTTAAAATAGAAAATGTTTATTAGTAATTGCAATATTAGGCTAAATATACCCCTTAATGAGCCAAACATGTCAGGTTCCGGATAAGTATTTTTCTACGTAAAAAACGCCCTCGAACATTAATAAAAACAAAATAATTAGCGATATTGTTCTAGAATCGTATTTTCTCGAAGCCCATCCGTCCTTGAAAGTTGGCTCGGCGCAGTCGTGAAGGGCGGGGTTCTTCCATTTCACAACCAGCCACGTTTCGCTGCCTACTCCCCACCCCTTCTCAGGTAGCCACACATACCTAAACCTCCTTTCTAATTGTATCTCTATCATTAGGCCGTTATTTACTACTTGTTTCCAACCATGCGCATTGAAAAGAAAAATAATAATCTAAAACATATAATTGCTTTCTAGATCCGGTATAAAACTTTCAATTGTTGTTCACTGCTTATTAGCATATCTTGGAAATATCTGATTGGAGATATTATATAACACGTGCAAAAAAAAAAAAAAAATATGTCAAAGTGATAAGAAAAATATGTCCGAGGAGGTTAATTCGTAATGTTTATTTTTTCTACGTTAGGGTAGAAAAAACAAATCATTTCAAGTTTTAAAATTTGAAATAATATAACTTACATAAGTAACTAAATTATAATTTTAATAATCAGCCCTTTCATTTACAAACTATTTTATAACTGGTCTTATAAACACAGCTGACATGGTTGAAAATGATTTCTGGTTATATAAATTGTATTAAAAAAATAAGATTTTAAAGTTTTAATACAAACAAATAAGATATTCTAGCATATTCTTAAAAATCTAATTCTCTAAGGTTAAAACGTATTTTGTTTTCCTTCTTTTTCAGTATTGGATTATTGTGCTTTGTACTTTCTGTGATATTTAATTTTTATTAGGATTTCGTTATAGAATAACTAGCTGACCCGTACGGCGTTGCCCGTGATGGTTGGTATTTCAGTCTTTTAAACCTAGGCTAATTATTGTAGTCTTTTTAAGTGTTCATTCAGTCAGTGGTATTTGGCTTATATATATATAGTTCTTAAATAATAAAAGCACTATTGAAATAATGATAAAAGATCTGAAATCGTGATTTTTGTAACTTTAATCCCCCCAAACCCCTCCTAAAATTTCGAAATGTTTAATACAGTTTCTTAGTGAGCACCTCTAGAGGAAGTTACATAGCAAATTTGATTCCAATCCGTTCGATAGTTTTGAAGAAATCGAGATTTAATAACTTTGATCCCCCAAACCCCCCTCCCTAAAATTTCGAATTTGTTGAAACCCTTTCTTAGCGAGTGCCTATGGCCCTAGAGGAAGCTACATACCAAATTTCATTCCAATCCGTTCGGTAGTTTTGAATAAATCGTTTTTTAATAACTTTGATCCCCAAACCCCCCCTAAAATTTCGAATTTGTCCAAACCCATTCTTAGTGAGCACCTATGGCCCCAGAGGAAGCTACATACCAAATTTAATTTCAATCCGTTCGGTAGTTTTTGAGGAATGGTGATGAGTGAGTCAGTGAGTGAGTGAGTGGTATTTTGCTTTTATATATATAGATATGTTTGGCTCATGCCTGTTTTTCTTCTTTTTTTTTGCTTAGAACTCATGACTTTGTTGTGTTAGCTACACACATATTAAAACCGTGTCTGTTTTCAACTGAGAACCGCTTAACGTTAAAGCTGGGGGTTAGGCCATTAGATGCAGAATTTCTTTGGGAAGGTTTAGGAGAAATCCACATCAGAAAAAGTCTATTCGTTCATAAGTTGTGTCGTAATCGATAAATTGTGACGACTCTTCTGGTCACGTTTAGACTGGTAGCACTAATATTCAATTTTAGATATTCATTGTTGGATCTAGCTCGCCGTGCTCTTTGAAATGGCCACTGAGGCGATTCTGTAGGTTGCATAGTTTAGGCGTTATAACACATTAAGTGTGCATTTTTCTTAAACGTTTTGGTTTACCAACTTTTTAAATAGCTGTGGCTGTTCAATGGTACATTTATAAAAACATATAAACATTTGTTTTCCTACACCATTTAGGGTGTCAAAAATGCAAAAACTGTGATAGTTTTGTTTGGTAGGTTTGCTTTAAAGTGTTTTCGACTATTATTGCAAGTGTACAAAGTTTCGGTTGCAACTAGTATGAAATAAAACCCTTTATTTTGTTATTCAGTCGTAATAATTATGAATAACTGAGATGTAGGTTCTACATTTCTATCATTGTTCTTTTTTTCGAGCGTTTGGCATATTGACAGTGCTATGGATCTAGTTGTCGTTCACTAGATTTAAAATTAAATCATTCTAACAAAACATAATATATTGGGTATGTTCAAAAACCTCTGTTTTGTTTGGCTGAGACACCTTCAAACTAAGGGTAACATAAATTAAAAATTTCTTAAGCACTCTATTTGTATTTTCTTTCCAAAGTTACTAAACCTATATGTATTTTCTTTCAAATGTATAAAACGCTTAAATAAAACTTTCGGCACCAAAGTCACTCAATTTGAAATAACTTATAACTACTATACGAGAATAAACATCGTAAATTTGTGACTGTAAAATTGGCAATAGGATTACAGTGATGTCATCTGTGAAAAAAGTGTCAAATATGACTCAATGTATTCAGAAAACGCGCAAAAGCTGCGAATAGTTTTTACAAACTTTTCGAATTAGAAGTCGGATTGTTTGGAAATGCGTTTTATCGCCTATTCAAATGAAAATTTAACTCTGTCAGAAGAGAAAACATGTGCGAGTATAATTAGTCAAACATATAAAATTTGCTGTAATTTTACAAATATTTTGTAATGGTAAAAAAAGTGGTCATTTTCTATAAAATATACTTAATTATCCTCATGTAACATATGGAATGTAACGAATTTATTATTCAGGACGTTAAATAAGTGTACTTTTACTCAACAAAAAATGTACATAAGTACAAAATATAATTTGCATTACGGTTTCTACTTTATCAGCTGTATACAGTCATACATTATCTTTATTTAGAAGCTAGTTATAGGATACCAATGTTGTATTATTACTATCAAAGTATTCGGGTTAGATTAGAAACCTTCTTTTTTTAGAGTTTGTGGAAATCTATTTTCTTACTATAAAAGTTACAGTAATAAGCTGATATCAGCAGAATATTAGAAAAATTACGGGCAGATTAGTTAGAAACAGATCAGGAAAACATCACTTCAAATATAGCTTTTCAATGTCATTTTAGCTCGATAAATGTGTGCAAATAAAAGGACAATATTATAATGTAATACCTTCCTAGTAAACTAAAAATATTAAATGTAATGTGCCTATTCATGTTGAACATGTGTGGGTATTTTCAAACTGACAATTTATGTTGTACGATCTGTTTTGAGGTTAGAAGTCGTTGGAAATGTAAATTTGTTTACAATATTTTTTGTTTACTTCGATCTTCAAAAGAAACTACTTAGGCCTACAAACAACAAATCATACATTACTAGGAGAAACCCCTGCGTGCTCCACACGCCAACACCGTTGCAACCTTCTATACACATAATCATGTTGTGTTTTCTTTACAATAAATTTCATGTTGAAATGAAATTATTTCGTATATTTTATAACAGCAGTTATAATAAAGTTTAAAAAACCAGCAAGGCTCAGTTCTACACTTTAATAAAAACCTAACCTAAAAGTTAGAAATAGAAATAATTGCTTCAAAGTTTTAAATCAGCTGTTAATGGAAATATTATAGCAAACAACTGTTTTGTCTGTTATTTTATGCAATTGCTATATGGTAATAAATGTAAACACATTTTGTCCGACTAAATTTACAAATATTGAAATAAAAAATGTTTTTATCAAGATGAATTAAAGCCTATGTTACTCTTGGATAGTGTAGCTTTTTTTTAGTAAAACTATTTTTTCAATCGGATCAGTAGTTCCAGAGATAACCCCCCCCCCCACCCCCCACCTACATACAAACAAAGAAATAAATTTTACCTCTTGTAGTAGACATTAAACAGGACTCTGAGCAGCACAAAAAAGTGATACACAGGTATTTATGAAATAAAAATGAGCTATTGCAGTGGCCCTTATGGTAAGACCCAGGGTCGGGAGTAGCAAATGAGCACCGATCATGGTCCCCAGAACACGTTTTGCGGTGTCATTAAAAATCATATATATATGTATATATGTGTTCCAACTCTAGCGGCCGCTTTTTAAGTCCGATTTGGTTCAAATTTGGTACACATGTTGGTTGTCTACGTCGCTCGGACTAGTTCGTTAGCCAAAAAAATCCAACAATCAGAAGCACGCTTTTTGACCGGAAGTAACTATTTTTTTTAGATTTTTCCTACGAGAATGAATTTAATTTTGTGTTTTTTCTACAAGTATAAATGTAGAATGTTATTCTGCACATTTTAGTTTTTACGCGACCTTATGGCTCGCTCGGAGTTCCCAAAATCGATCAAAACGTAAAATACCATAGAAGTACCCGGTTCAAAGCCGATGTAGCGGATTCTACCATGGGGTTGGCGTGCGAAGCACGCAATGCATTGTGTACTGAAGATACTCCCAAAATGCGGAGTGGCGTGCGAAGCACGCAATGCGTTGTGTATTGAAGATAGTCAAAATATGCGGAATGGGGTGCGAAGCACTCAATTGTGTATTGAAAATATTCCCACTATGCGGAATGGCGTGCGAACCATTTTGCAGCTATTCAGCACCGTCGCGAATAGACCTATTTAACAAATTGTTGGTTGAAACCCTAAAACATAGGCCTATAAACTAAATTTTGTAAATCTGCTCAAATCACGCCAGCGGTTCAGCTGCGTGGTCGAATTATTATTTCTATAAGAAAGGCACAAAACTTAACCCAAACTTTGAACACACAACCTTAAATGGTTCACATACAGACTGAAATGGTTGAAGTAGGCTATTACAGCTGATAGACGTAACAGCTGTTATATGTAAACGAATAAAACAAACGAAATCACCATTCTCTATTCTCTTTTGATACGTGTCGTTTTTACGGGAGTTATGAGTTATTGGTCTATATTAATATAGGATAGGTAAATATATATTTATGAGTTAATAAATATATTATTAGACATTATAATGTTGTAACACGACTACTAAGTATTCTAGTTTTATTGGAAAAAAAGTACGAAAAGTTTAAAGCGTACGAGATAAGGTTAGGCACGTATGCAATTCCGTTTTCTCATTTGGATTCACGCGTGTAATTATTGAACCGAAAGATACTATATTGTTCGACTGTGAATTTTTCATGCGGTTTTAATTAATTTGTCGGTCGTAAATAAAATTATCTGCGATTCGTAGATTATCAAAAGAGAGGAGGTGTTAGCAATCAAAGAATAGTAGCCGTGGCCTTTGCAAGCAGCGCAGCGCTCTGCGCAGGCCTGTTTAGTGTTTACCTTATCGCTGTATTCGTGACCGAAAATTTAGGCGTGACTTCTGAAGATGCAGGTTCGTGATTTAGTTTTAATTGCAATTTCGATTCCTATTATACCCCATTGAGCAGTATTCGTAATATTTATTTTATTAGAGTTGTAATTTTATTGAATATCGAGATCGTTATTACGTTACGACACTTCGATGTTATCTGCGATGTAACCTTTACCGTCTTACTTGAAACAGGCAAGCTTTGGCGATTTTAGTGAAGTATTTGGCTGTACTTAAAGGGAATTCCCTGCTAAAAATAGTGTTTTTCTATAATAGGCCTTTTTTAATTAATTATGAATCATTTGTTTACATTCATTAGAACCTTAATTAACACCCTACATATTTCAATAGGGATTCGTTTCTGTGAGTAATCTGAAACACGGGTGAAATCTTTCGCTAGCTGTAACTCTCTAAAGAAGCATTTCCTGACTTATGAATAAATTAACTTTTTCCGTTATTTTTACTAGTGGAATCAGCTCAGAAAGTGCTCGGAACATTATGCAAATAACTTATTATTTTAGCTCAAAATAACTTTAAAATATTTTGTTTCTAGAGTAATTCTGGGTATTGTTGACAACTACCAAGCAATACATTTTTCCTTTTTTTGCCAATATCTCTGTTGTCCTTTGATCTACAGAAAAAATTAAAAAACCATTGAGTTTGTAATTAAAAAAGTAAACTTTTTTGTCTCTTGTAATTTTTTTTAAAGTTAGCGGTTTTTGAGATATTTGACTTTAAAAATTATAAATGGCCGCCATTTTGAAAATATTTAAAATATTGTTCTAATTTTTTGTACAGTGATAAAAGGTTACGCAACAAATAGATGTACAAAGTTTGAGCTGAATATCTTTTCTACTTCTAAAAATATTAAGTATTTTGTAAAAAACACATACAGACAGACAGACCGTAAACGGAATGAGATATGACACATGTTATATTACATTTTTTGTTTCTTTTGACATGCTGAATAACGTGACAAAGTTTGTTCATATGGTCGCAGGACACCCTGTATATATATAAAACAAATTTTTGATTTACAATTTTTTTTTTAAATACTCATGTATTTGTCCTAGAGGAATAAAAATACCCAAAAAGTTGCACTATAAGCTACTAAAGATGTGGTAAAAATGTCATCACTGTAGCTTTAGCAGTTAAAAAGTTACAAGAACTTTTGTGTAAAAAATATCAATATCGAAAAGTTGAGGGGAAATCACGTTTAAAGATTCCATTAGTTATTTTAGCAGCCACAGAGGGGAATAACTTGCACAACCAGTATTTGTAGTCAAGATATGTTTTACATACTGGAGGCATTGAAAGCCTAATAATAAACATTGTTTTCCTTCTTTGAAATTGCTTTAAAAAATAAAAAGTCTTTTTAGTCCAAATAGCAAACATAAAGAAGTTCAACTCGACCAAAATTAGGTGCGTGCATTGCTTTGAATACATTTTTAACACTGATATAAATAACTTTTATGGCATATGTTATGTTTAAACCTTATAAACTTTAGAATCAGGGGAAATTTTTTTTTTTTTAAATGGTAATTTTTTAGTAAGGAATCCCTTTAAGTAAGGAAACATGAACATGTTTCATAAAAATGACCCATATTTTGATCCATATGACCACCCTTTGAGTTACAAAATTACTCTGTATACAATACAAATTATGAAACTCTATTTTTCATGTGTAACAGACTGCTTGAAGGGTTGAACAGTTAAATTTTCTCAAATAAAAATAGAACAAAATAAATAATTCTTTTTATACATATAAGAAATTTATTGCACTATATGTAAGGAAAACAAATAAGTTTCGTAACTTGATAACAAAAAAGTTGGTAAGACTCTTGAGCGTTAGAAATGAAACTTCTTAGGTTCAGGAAAGAGTTGATTTTATTAATTGCTATATTTTAGATTAGAAATCGTCCCTAGAATATTTTAAACTATCACTATCTTTTGGACTCTTGGTCTGAATAATTTATATTTTACCATACAAGTTTAAACTTCTATTAGTTCATAAATATAGCCCTACTGACAATGCAAATTGAGTGAATTTTAAAATGATCAATAATATAGTTAATGCCTAAATGACTTAATTAAAAGTATTTGGGATTCAGATCATTGATTTAAGTAAGCGTTTGATTAAAATGTGTGATCTTTTGTTTTGTTTTGCAATGTGTGTTTCAGGTCTTGTTGTAGTACATGTAAAATATGGAATTACCAAATTCTGTTCATATAACACGTTGAACATTTCTAATGACCTGTGATTCCCAACCTTTTTTCAGCTGGCGACCCAGATTTCCTTATGGTAATACCTACACGGACCATCGGTTCATGATGGAGTAAAAAACCATATTTGTATCGTATCTCTTCCTTATTATATAATTTACCATCAAATATTGCAAATATATATATGTTTTTTTTTAATATACAAATTGATTATTGATTAAAAATTTGTGTTCTGATTTGAAAAAGGTTGATAAAATATAAGCTCTTTGTAGAAAAACAGGTATTTATTTAACAAAAGATATATGTTTGCAATATATGCAACAAGTGGTTTCATATTCACTAACAATTTTGTTAGCAGGTGAACATAAAAAATCCAATTATAAAAGTTCGCAAAGACCACTTCAATTTTTCAGGCACAAAAAATTTATACAGCTTTGAAATGATTTCAGTTAAGAAAATTGTTATCACAATCCAACAGTATGTAAAATTGCTGTTTTTAACTAAGAATACTGTTTTCAAAGACATTTTTCTGACTGTTTTAGTTGAACTAACACGTTACTGTCAAGATTGAAAGAAGGAGTTTTTAGGTCTTAGGTCACTTTCAACATTGAGTTGATTTCTGTACGTGTTTTTTTAGGAAATACAAAGTTGAAACGTACGTTCACATAAGTACGTGGTGTTGAATATATTCAGAAACCTCAATGCAGTTACGGATATTGATAGATATTTTGTCGTCGTTTCCATCCAAAAAGTTGTTAAATCTTCAACTAATGGAGAAACTGCCTTAATTTTCGCTGAGTCCTGAGTATTTGCCAGACATGGCAAGGGCTCCATCGATTGTTACTCAGACACACAAAGACCAGTCAATTTCGCTTTCTTTCATAAAACCATCCAAACAATTGAAAATATCAGCCCCAGTCGTACTGGTAGGTAAAAAGGTTTGCAAAATCTTACAAAAGCTAATGAATTGGCACCATCAGCTATATTAGTGCTTTATCCTTATTTTTAAGGAATAAAAGTCACTTCGTTTCAAAGCAGAAATAAGTTGGTGTTTTATATTTTCTGACATTTCTTTTATTCTCCTTTCAGCCGTGTTATTTGATAGTGGTATTTCCCCTATTTTCTTCGATGCTTTTTCGTCAAACAAAGAGGCAGAAATAAGTTTAGCAGCTGGCAAAATGATATTTCTGATCGAGTCGCGACCCACCTGTAACCCTTCCGCGACCCACTGACATAGACAGATGGAGTTTGTTGTTTGTAGTAGACCTAAGTAGTTTTATTTTGAAGAACGAATTAAAAAAAAAGAAATTAAAACAATAAACATTTATTCAAAGATAACAGCTGATTTCATCCAACAGCTCTAATACTTCAATCAACAATAAATAAACGTTAAAACGTGTTCAATTAATGTGCGGCCTATGATTATAATTACTGAATCTATGCAAAACATATTTATTATGTCCAGCAGATTGAGAGTTCGTCTAAATTTAAATTGTTTTTACTGAATTACTTATTAGCTTCAAGAAACTCAAAATTGGACAAAGAGCTAGGAAATGTACAGCTTCTCTCCACCATCATATTACAAAGCGAACACATTTTTTATTCAGATAAAACAATCTAGGCATCTATATATATATATATAAGCCAAATCCACTGACTCACTGATCACGATTTCTCATAAACTACTTAACACATTGGAATAAAATTTGGTATGTAGCTTCCCCTAGGGTCATAGGTTCTCGCTAGGAAAGGTTTTTAAAATATTCCAAATTTTAGGGGGGATTTAGGGGGTCAAAGTTACTAAATCACGATTTCTCTAAAACTACTGAACGCGTTGAAATGAAATTTGGTAAGTAGCTTCCCCTACTGCCATAGGTGCTCGCTAAGAAAGGTTTTTAAAAATTTGAAGTTTTAGGGGAGGTTCTGGGGGGCCAACGTTACTAAAAAAAAAAACGGAACGGATTGGAATGAAATTTGGTATGTAGCTTCTTTTAGAACCCTAGGTGATCTTTAAGAATTTTTTTTTAATTCGAAATTTTAGGGGAGGTTTGGGGGGATCAAAATTACTAAAAATCCCCATAAGAAATACATAGTAAATATATATTTTGTGATGTAATATATTTTTTGTTAATATGCATTTAACTTTGCTTTTCTATCCGTGCAAAGCCGGATCGGGGCAGGTAGTGTCTTATAAAGTCAAGTTACATAAATCAACTTTTCTCTGTTTCTTAACTCTTTATAAATTGTGCATCACCGTTTAATAGCGGATGTCAGACATGAGACTCGTAGGCAGTTAGATGAAATAAAACCGGAACAGAGGTTAGTTTTAACTCCATTTAAGTAGGCACATAACTCGTCATGAAAATACTATATTCTCTGTTTAGTGCTGTCTATGGATATGTTTTCGTTCTCACTGTTTGACTAAACACAACATTAGAATACGTTTTTGATTCAAAGTTATATTCCACTTTCAAAATGTCAGTATGTAAGTTTATGCTGTAAGACCGCAGTAAATTTTGATTCCAACATTATGCACCTCACTCGTGAACAGATTGGAATGAAATTTGGTATGTAGCTTCCTCTAGGGCCATAGGTGCTTACTAAGAAAGGGTTTGAAAAAATTCGACATTTT
>JAGFPH010001955.1:85263-98196 GCA_018207615.1 Philaenus spumarius
GTGTGACGTGGGGTAGTGACGTAGAATTGTGACGTGGGTTAGTGACGTAGAATTGTGACGTGGGTTAGTGACGTGGGTTAGTAACGTGGGGTAGTTACGTCTTTGTGACGTGGGTGTGTGACGTGGGTGTGTGTGACGTGGGTGTGTGACGTGGGTGTGTGTGTGACGTGGGTGTGTGACGTGGGGTAGTGATGTAGAATTGTGACGTGGGGTAGCGACGTGGGAAGTATGATGTGTGTGATAGAAAATTATGTTGTCTCTCTTATACTAACCATCTCGAGGATCTAACAAAGTTCTGAGTTCATGTAATTTTGTCAGAACTATTTTAACCGTGTACTTCGGAGGGGGTTTTAAAGTATGTCAAGGCCACGGTATAGACGTAAAGAAATAAGTACCCCCCAGTGATCGCGATCACTGGGGGGTACTTATTTCTTTACGAAGCGATCGAAAGCTTAAAGTAGACTGTATACTATAGACAAGTATTTACTTGAATATAATATATCATTCGACTTGTAGCGTATCACTTCCGATCCTTAAAAGAACCTTTATATTTCTAATAAACGTTTCTTATAGGGCTGTGCATGCACGAGATCAGTATCCCCATGTTCCATATCATTAGGTGTCAAAATAACCTTAACTTGCTTTCCGTCAAGTGTAGTAGTATATTCAACGCGCGGTCCTACAATAGCAACTTTTGTCTTCGACTCGTTTTTACATTCAAACGTCCACCTATATTTTTTAAAGTGCGAAGACACTAGTTTATTTATAGATTCGTCGTTGAAAATATGATTGAAATAAGCCCTATTCAAAGAAGCAACAGTATGCGTGTTAGTCATGTTGAAGCTCTTTTTATTATTAAACAGAAGACAGCATATAACATTGTATATAACATGAATTCCCACTCCTTTTGACTTACTCCCCACCCTTCTCATAAAAAAAACCTTCTCATTAAGTATTAAAAAAATATACTTTTCAAAGATACTGCAATAAACCGTGTTTGAGAAACAAATGTGTTTGACTAGTCAGTGACCCTCATTAAGATTTAAGAAATCGTTAATGACGTACGAGTAGGACTTATATAACGCGGTTGTTCTAAAAAAACAACATTATATAACGTTACTCTTATCTTGTTGCAAAAACAGTTTCTTTTGGCTAGACAGTGCCTCACATCGAGTTATCTGTCTCACCCCGAGTTATCTGTCTAACCTCGAGTTATCTAACGTGGCGAGGTCATCCTAACAACAAGAAGTTACAGAGATATTATAATAACTACTAAAATCAGTTTTCTTTAAGATGTCGTCTTTAACAGTTTCTATAAGCGGTACAACGTCTAACCTTCGCAGTTCCTTTTTTCCTCCATTACTCTTCAAAGAAGATAAGGAATGGGATGTAGCGTTATTAGACTTTACAACGTATAATTCAATTCCAAACATTATTGAAGGAATAAATAATAAGATTTACTACAGCGAAAACACCGGTTTTGGATTGAGAAGTTATAAAACTATTGAACTGTAAACAGGATCTTATGAGATAGAAGATATAAATAGCGTGTTACAAAACAATTTAGGCAAGCAAAATATAAACTTGAAAGCCAATAACAATCTATTGAAGTGTGAGATAACTAGAAAATTTTACGTAGATTTTTCTAAACCTGCAAGTCTAGGAGCTTTACTAGGATTTTCAAATAATCCTCAACCGTTAATACCCAATAAAAAACATATCGGAGTTGATACAGTCAACATAATTAAGGTGAATGTTATTAACATAACTTGTAATATAGTACACGGAGCTTTTAAAGACGGTGTAGATGGTCATATAATACCTTCATTTTATCCAACGGTTGCCCCTGGGTTTAAGATTGTTGAAAAACCTCATAATCTAGTGTATTTACCGTTAAATGTCAGTCGTATTTCGGATATCAATTTAAACATATTAGATCAAGATAACGAATTAATAGATTTTAGAGGGGAAACCATTACAGTTAGATTGCATATAAAACAAAGATAGTCTAATCTGTGAGATGGGATTATCTTTTAAATCGTGTTCAACGGAAGAAAACGTTAGTAGTTTTAAACCTGTTAAACAGTTAACAAGTGAAAACATTCTTTTCTTGAAAAAACTTGGATATAAAATTATTGACGATGGATATTCTAAACATCAAGAGTGGTCCAATTTTCGACGAAACAATATGGGAAAAGGAGTATCATTCGCACAACCCTTACGCTTCATCGAGATTGGGGAATAACGATGAGATACGTATTCCTATACAACAGCAGGATGCTTACACGTTACCATGCGAAAGCTACTTATATATCGAAGGACAAGTTACAAAAAAAGATGGTTCTTCACCGTCTGTAGTGCCGTTTATAAATAATCCGATGCCATTTTTATTCGAGGAAATAAGATATGAAATTTCCGGTATTACAGTAGATTCTACAAAGAGAGTTGGTGTTACGTCTACGTTAAAAACTCTTATTTCATTACCGATGAATGAGGTGAATAAACTTTATACTTCAGGGTGGGTGTTACCAGCCGCTGCGACTATAACACCGAACAGTAACGGTTTCTTTGATTTTAGTGTACCTCTACGATCGCTTTTAGGGTTTGCAGAGGACTATCGAAGAATGATCATGAACGTTAAACAAGAGTTGTTCCTCCTACGATCTTCAACCGATACAGATGCTATTATAGCACCTACCGGAACTACGGATGCTTCGCTCGAATGGAAATTAATTTTAAATAAAATAACATGGAGAGTACCTTATGTGCGACTTGCTGATGAGCGTAGATTAACACTTCTAAAACAATTAGATTCGGATCGCGATATTGTTTTACCTTTTAGGAATTGGGAGATGCATGAATATCCTATTCTACCTAAAACGCAAAGACAAACATGGAACATAAAAACTTCAACCACTCTTGAAAAACCTAGATACGTAATTTTTGCGTTACAAACAAGTAAAAGAAATGTATTAACAGCGGATGCAGGGACGTTTGATCATTGTAAACTAATAAATATTAAACTATATCTAAACTCACAATTTTTCCCTTATGATAATTTAAATATTTTGTTTAAAAACGATAGATACGCCGAACTATATGATATGTATGCTCGGTTTCAATCATCTTATTACAATAGATCGGATGCACCTTTATTAACACCGAAAATGTTCAAAGAAAATTATCCGATTGTCGTTATAGATTGTTCTAAACAAAACGAATCAGTCAAGTCATCTACTGTCGATATAAGATTAGAGTTTGAAACCGAAGATAATATCACGGATAATACATCTGCGTACTGTTTAATATTACATGACACGATAGTTACATACACGCCTCTAACCGGTGTAGTCAGAAGAGTCTTGTAAGAATGATGATGGTGGAGTAAAGGAATGTTCAACAACAAGTTTCCCCTACTCCTTCGTCTCACGCGGATAGAGTATAAAAGCAGCGAATGAACGTCGCGAGTTCACACTTTATTTTCTGATTTCAGAGGTACAACATTGCTAGATATTATAAAATGGATTCACATCTGGATATTGCAGCAGCAGCAGCGGTGAGCCATTCAATCGATGAAAAGGGGATAGAGGAATTAAAACCCGATGTAGAAAAATCCGGAACTGTATTATATTCATCTACGTCAAATGATGATGAAGTTCATAATGAAATAAACGAAAGCGTTGGACAATTCTTCAGTTCGTTTAAAGAAACCCCTATTAAAGTTTCAAGAAGAGGTGATAATGAAACATTAGATGTTTTATCAGGGATATACCTTAGCATATTTTATCCTCTAACGAAGTGCATGGCAAAGAATATTATAGTCGGAGTTTTTGAAGCGCTTGGTTACTTACCAGGTGTTTTAATCAATCACTATGGAAAACATGTTTTGTTTACTATGGATACATGGATGCATTTTATTAATAACATTAATGATTTTGAGAAACACTTATTAGAAAAAGTTAGCGGTAAGAAAACCAGAATTAGAATAAAAGATTCAGACATTGAAGTTGACAACTTGAAAATCTATGGAAAACAATATATCAGACTAAAAGATTTTTCGCA
This sequence comes from Philaenus spumarius, assembly GCA_018207615.1. Classification (NCBI taxonomy): domain Eukaryota; kingdom Metazoa; phylum Arthropoda; class Insecta; order Hemiptera; family Aphrophoridae; genus Philaenus; species Philaenus spumarius. The sequence goes on from JAGFPH010001955.1 coordinate 89,326, forward strand.
ACACGATGAAAAAGTATTAATAACAACTGATGAGTTTTATGTGTTGAACGGTGTATCACATGCTATTAACCGATACCTGCAACAGCTATCATTAAACGGATCTTATGTACAAAAGTATCTAATCGATGTGATTCATAACAACCCATCGGTCGAACCGGTATACGATGATATTGATTCTTCCATTTTAAACAGACTACCTCAAGAAGTTACTTCACACAGATATGTTAAACAGTTTGCTGATCTGTTAGGTGAATTATCATATAATCAGCTTGAACAGGTTGAATGATTTGTCTAAACAGACACGTGGTTTAGGCCTACTGGGGAATGGTGACCACGTTAAAATTTCACCAACGCGCCGTGAACTGTACAGCAAGACTATAAAAGGTCTACTGTGGTGTGGAAACCAGTTCATTTCTTCACAAGCTTATGACCGGGGTGGTTCGGTTTAAAGACACTGCGGACGTATCTATATTGATGGACGAAGATGAAGACCGAAGGATGGACACCTCGCAATATGATTATCATCACTTTCAAAGAAGAATCTCTAATATCGAACAAATATTACAACCTATTTTAGAGAAGAAATTGTTAAAGATAAAAAGTAGTAACATTGCATCATCAAAAAACTGTGGGAAACGAGAGTGTATTGTAGAATTTCAAGCATTTAGAGGTAATTATAATGAATTTTTGATTAAAGAATTGGTTGTTTTAGATTTACCTACAAAAACTACGTATTACTTCTTATTCAAACCACCGTATTCTTTCGATACTCTGAACTATAAAGCATCTAAAACAAACATCTGGTTAACTAATTGTTTTCATCATATAAAATGGTCCGAAGGGTTTATCGAATACAAGGAACTTTTTAATATTATACACCAATACATGAGACACTACGACTTTATACACACTTCAGGGTCTGAAAAAGCTAAATGGATAAACGTTCGTGTTAATGCCAAGGTTATTAACTATACTCGTAAAACCATGCAACTACCTCTTACACCTGTAACATGTTTAGGTGTAAAAGATATACGCCATTCAACCCAGAACTGTGCTATACATAACGCTTTGAGACTTGCGGACACGTTGGAACATGTTTGCGAATGTGAGGAAGAAGAAACGTAAGACTGTTGGTGATCGCGTACCTATAAATACAGCTGAAATTTAAAGAAATTGTTCATTCTATCAAAACACATTTAAAGATACAACATCATGAGTGATTCTAATATTCAATCGTTAACCGAAAAATTTAATCTTGTCTCTAAAGCCAAGGGTGTAATAACAAAAAAATGTTCGGAGTTAAAACCGCTAAAACATTATTAAATTCACTCTTTTCTTAAAATGGAGACTCAAAATGGGGATGCAGTGATAGCAGTACTCGGAGATTCACCGTACAAACATGGTAACGATCCTAAACTACAAGTATTCTTACCGAAAAGATTCGTAGATTTATTAATACACGAAGATTTGGATTCAATAGCAAAAGGTCAGTACTATCTTGTTTCACATGGACCATCAGGTGTGAACTCGGCAGAGCTAACACTTCATGCAGCGGAAAACTAAAAAACAATCCCATCTACTACTCTTCTCCCACTCCTTTTCTCCCACTACTTTATATGTAACCCCACCACTTTTATAGAGGATAAAAAGAGCTGACGATGTGAACTTGCTTCAGTTGCTTATTTCTTGTAGTACAGGAAACAACTCCCTGAAAATGGCTGACACAGGTAAGGAGTTTGTTACAGTTGTTATCGATATCTGCAAACAGTCTTCAACATCATCGAATAAATCGATACTTTATACTACCGCTGTTAAGGTTGATGCTAGCGACAGCGATTTGATTTCAGTCAAACTAGAAACTAACTCCGATTCGCATCGTGTTACCAGCAAAGAAGTACATTTTAGAAAAAATTTAAAACCAATAATACCTGATACAACTTCTTTAACTTTATATAACGTGTGTTTTAAAAGTTATCAAAGCAATTCCTCTAGATTGGATACGTTTAAAAACAGTCCTGAAATTTTGAAGACTGAATCTCAAATGTTTAGCGATGCTGGTTTCTTTTATGCAGGTGAGGAGGATAAGACAATATGTTTTTGCTGTGGAATTGGTTTAAAAGGATGGAAAGACAATGATCATCCTTGGATCGAACACGCAAAATGGAGTAACACGTGTGCGTTTGTTTTGGTGACTAAAGGAAAAGGATTTATCGATAAGGTTTGTGGATACCCCTCCAATTTGAAACGTCAACTTCCAAATTTACCTACAACAGAGTGTAAAATCTGTTTATCGGATGAAGTGCAAGTACTTTTTTATCCTTGCAAACATTTAATATCTTGTGTTTCTTGTGTTCTGTGTTGTACAAACTGCGGTGTATGCAGAGAAAAAATAGATTCATTCGCAAGAGTGTTTCTATCTTAGCAAACATTTTAAAATCGTCACGTGGACCAGTATACCTCCTGGGGAGATTACCACGTTAAAAAAGTATCAATGCGCCGGATAGCTGTACAGCATGATTTTTTAAAATCTACTGTGGTGTGGAAACCAGCTATAAATTCGCCGAAAAGCTGTACAGCTTGATTTTTATTTAAAGTCAACTGTGGTGTGGAAACCAGTTTAAAAGTTCTTTGTTAGAACCTGAAGCGATAGCTACAAGTCGTACGGGGTTATTGTAGAAATTTACTTCTCTATAATATACCGTAAATTGGAAATCGACTTTAAGCTTTCGATCGCTTCGTAAAAAAATAAGTACTCCCAGTGATTCACGATCACTGGGAGTACTTATTTTTTTACATCTATGCCGTGACCTTGACCTACTTTTTTACCCCTCCGAAGTACCCGGTTAAATTACACGTCACTACCCCACGTCATAGTTCTATGACGTCACTAACCCACGTCACTAACCCACGTCACACACACCCACGTTACTAACCCACGTCACTAACCCACGTCACAATTCTACGTCACTAACCCACGTCACAATTCTACGTCACTACCCCACGTCACACACACACCCGCGTCACACCCACCCACGTCACACACACACGCACACAGGTTATGACGTCATAAAAAGTGATGACGTATTGCACCCGCCATTTCAGGTTGTGACGTCATAAAAAGTGATGACGTATTGCACCCGCCTTTCCCTCTACTACTGATGTTCATTTTCAAAGATGTTCGTTGAAAGCTTTTTTTAGTAGGTACCATGGATGTAATTTCTTAGTGACCGATTTTGAACGGCCTACACAATCTTTCCGCTGATTAAAAACACTACCGGCACGAAGAACTTGACAACATCACTTAGCCTATTATTTCAGCTTTACTCGGAAGCTGTTTGTGAAATCATTCTTGAAACTCTACAGCAGTTCACTTTAAGCTAGAAACACCTATGAGAGAAAATAACGCTCTACGATAAAAACTTTCTTTGGAGGGGTAAGAACTATTACTGCTTTAACTAGCCTTAAAAAATAATAATAATAAGCAGCATGGCATGGTAACAATGTAATCAGCTGTTTTAAAAACAAGATTTAATTTAATATTGTTAAATTTTTAGGATAATGTATACTGATTATTTTATAATGATTAAAATTATTGTTCACCTTCCTAACCCTAAGTAATGGTTAATACAACTATTTAATGATTCGACCACGCAGCTGAACCGTTGACGTGAGTTGGGCAAATTTCCAAAGTTAAGTTTATAGGCCTATGTTTTAGGGTTTCAACCAACAATTTGGGAAATATGTCTATTCACGACGGTGCTGAATAGCTGCAAAATGGTTCGCACGCCATTCCGCATATTGGGAGTATCTTCAATACACAAAGCCTTGCGTGCTTCGCACGCCAACCCCCGTATTGGGAGTATCTTCAACACAAAAAGCTTTGCATGCTTTGCACGCCAAGCTCCGTATTGGGAGTATCTTCAATACAGAATGCATTGCATACTTCGCACATCAAACCCACGGTATAATCCATCACTTGGCTTTGAACCGGGGAGGCCTAATTCTATGGTATTTTACGTTTTGATGGATTTTGGGGAAACCAAGCGAGCTGTAAGGTCGCGTAAAAAAGCAAAATGTGCAGAATAACATCCTATATTTATATTTTTAGTAAAAACTAAAAAAAATTCATTCTCGAAGAAAAAATCTCAAAAAATTGTTACTTCTGGTCAAAAAACGCGCTTCCGATTGTTGGATTTTTTTGGCTAACGAACTCGTCCGAGTGACGTACACAACTAGCAGGTATACCATATTTGAACGAAAACTGACTTAAAATGCGGCTACTAGATTGCGAACACATATATACAAATATATATGATTTTTAATGACACCCCAAAACGTGTTCTATGAACCGTGATCGGTGTTCATTTGCTACTCCCGAAATTGGGTCTTACCATAAGGGCCACTGCAATAGCTCATTTTTCCTATGGTAATTCGCTAATAACAGTCAACATTTTTATATCCAAAAATATTTTAAATGATAAATATTTATAAAACTTAAGAAATACACATTTAGTCTAAGTTTTCTTAACAAAAGTAACTCATTGAATAACTTCTGTTTGAATGTGCCGTTCAAAACGTTTGATTTACCTACTAGGCTACTTCAAGTCCAGTACTCGGTGTAAACAACTTGTTTTTACTCGACATCTGTCAGAGAGCTACAAAGTTAAGTTTTCATTTCAACCTTTATGTATTCAATTTTACAAATCTGCAAATTAAATTTCCAGTTTAATGTTTACAATTTATTTCCAGAAACAGTTTTGCTCCCATAGTAAGGAGTAAATGTGCAAATAGTCAATGCCATACACGGAAAAAGTAAGTACAAATTTGTAAGTACGTTGCGCATAAACTAGCGTTGTGCCATGTCCGATGAATACTTACTAATGTAGTACCAGAGGACTTGTAAGAATTAGCTCTAAACTCGTCAACATGTTTGTAATTTAACACTGGAAACTGCGTAACATGTGTTAAGTTATGCGACACTCCAGTGCCGAGACCGTGTTTGCCTTAAAGTATACTACAAATACATATTTCTACGAGTGGTGTTATTTATGTGCCCTGCTAGGTGCAAAGTGTATCTCATTCTGTGCTTGTTCAGTTGTAATAATTTTGTTTTCAAAACGAAAGAAACTTTCTACAAGTAAATAGTTCAAGTAATTTACGAGTACTTCATGAATTTTAACAATATTACGAAATAAACATATTGCAGAATATGATTAGAATATATACGTATGTAATATAAATGTCTGACATTTTAAAATGTTACTTTTTGAAAGTTAACTACTAAATCAAAAAGGTATCACACTTCAATTTAAAAAAATATTACTAACACATTTATTTACGTTTGCTTTCATAATAATAATAATGCTTTATTTTATAACGATAAGGTTACAATTCTCTTTACAAGCATAAACAGTGTTTTCCCCCGGCTGTTGGTTGATAGACTATATTATCTTCTTATAGTAGCATCTCTAGCTATATGGGTTTTATGCAAAATATTTAAGCATAACGCTAACAATAGATGGCCATACATCCACACAAGCCCATCCCCACTCACACTCACTAAATACTATTTACTAAGTATTTTCTTTTCGTAGCAGATGACAGACACAAATTAATTAATTATGACAACAAATTAAGATTGAAAACAACAATATTAACAAATGATGGGGGGAGGAGCAAAAACATGAAAATAAATAAATATTCCCAACATTAGTAGTTCAATTCATGAATTAATTAGAATCTATATTGCGTAGAATGTTGCACGTAACGAGCTACATATTTCCAACTTTCCCCATCATGATGTTGAAGAAATTCCGTCCAACTCAACTCCAATTTCCCAAAATATTACTTTCTAATTATTGTTCAAGATTGGACAGTTCACCAAAAAATTTTAAATATCTTCTTTTGTTTCCAAATTACACCGCGAACCCGTTTGGTTTCATGATTGATACCATGCAAATCGTGATATAATTAAATAAGTATGTAATTACCTTTTACAAGTGGCTGCAGTTAAAACTTTGGGGTATGTTGAAAGGGTACAAGCCCCGTTGATGTCGTCAATACGTACAGTAACGTTGGTGTTACATGAAAAAAAATCTCTTACGATGATTAAAAAGTACTTGTACGAATTCCTTGTTTTAGAGTATAACAAATAAATTAAAATTTAAAAAAACCCCTAACGACTGAATATAATTTCTTGAATCATAGCTAAGTACACTCTCGATCTTACAAAAAACTAAATCAAAATCGGTCCATCCGTTTTGGACCTGCAATGCCACAGACAGATACACAGACGCACAGATACACACATTAAGGGTCTGCTCCCGTAAACGAGAAAGCAACCGGAAACGCAAGCGCTTCTCTCTGTAACCGTATCCAAACAGTGCAATTTCTTGCCGCTGAGCGCTTTGACACTGCCTCATTTGAAACCATTTTAAAAATTCATCTTTTGTAATTGACTGCTGAAAAAAAACTTAATATTCTTTATACAATTTCGGATCCGGCTTAAAAATTACTTTTCATTATTAATTTTGTATTGTGTTAGGAAAAAAATTCGAACTTTGTACTTATAAAATGTCAATTACATAAAAAAAGCATTTTTTTTTTTAATCTAAAATGCAAAACGGATGCGTATTGTGATTGTGCTTAAAATGCGACCGTGCAAACAATTTTATGATAAAAAATAAACGAAATAAATGGTTTGAAATTTAACATTGCTCTTATGGGATAAAAATCCAAGATGGCCGCCACTACAGCAGACCCTTAAACTTATAACACCCCTCTGTTTACATCGGGAGTAAAAAAAAGAGCGGAAGATGATGAGAGTTTTCATGTGTTCTTAGTACTTTATGTTGAGTTTTGTAAAATCTGTAGTACATAGCAACAAAAACAAGATATGACCTTTGAAAATAAAGCCCTTTGTATGTTTTATTTGTCTGTAAAAACTTTTCACATAAACGGGCATGGCAATTGTCTTGTGTACGTTATCGGTTCTGTTAATTGTATGGGGGGGGGGAGTGTTGATTACGTTGTTAAATGGTAAGCACTACGACTAAGTTTTTAATTTTGTTATAAAATAATTTCAAAAACAAGCTAGTGCGAGTAAAACTGTTAGAAGCGTTCCTTAATATAAGTTTTTAGTTGCACTGACTATTAATACATTAGTGCCATTTAAAGTGTGTTAATGATAGGTACGAAATAAATGCAAAGTTACCAAGTTGTGTTTGTTTATTCAGATACAACAATAAACAATCGCTCTGTCCATAAATCGAATCATATTTCTTTAATAAATAAAAACTCCATATTGCATGTATTAAACTGTCCTATTTAGTTGAATACACTTTTAAGTTTAAATGAAATTAAACAGATGGTTAGATAGAAATTAATAATAAAAAATTTAAAAAACTACTACACAATAAAGCTATGGCTGTACCACTCCTATGTACATTTGAAAAGGTCAAAATGGGATGAAGTAAAGTACCTAATACATTGTAATGTGCAGTTACATCAAGAGTTTTTGTTGCACGTTTTAGACGACTTAAGGGTCGGCTCTAGTAAAACAGAAAGCAACCTGCGACTCCCTATAGCGGTGGTAGGTTACGCGGATATTGCTCATCCTAAATCCATTTAAAACCCGCAATTATTCAAATAGCGTTTTTTATAAAATACCAAACTCATGGGGACAATATTCTTCATCCGAGTAGCTTGGTAATTTTTCGCTATAATAAATAGTTACAACGTAAAAATATTTAAAACCACCCTATAGCGGCGGTAGGTTATATGGACATTGCTCAGTCTAAATCCATTTAAAACCCGCAATTGTTCAAATAGCGTTTAAAAAAAAAATACCAAACTCTTGGGGGCGAAATTCTTCATGTAAATGGCTTGGTAGTTCTTCGCTATAATTAATAGTGACAACATAAACAAATATTAAAAATCAATGTTTTAAATTGTTAAAAAATATTAAACAGAAAGCAAATATTTTTCTTCGTTTTGAAAAAGCCATTTGCATGCATATTGACCATAGCTTTAAAACGACATATCGTTTATAATTTCCGATAAAAATTAAGAAAAAATTTGGATTTTAATTTAACATTGGTGTTATGGAGTGTCAGCCAACATGGCCGACAGCTAAAGCCGACCCTTAAGGCGTAAAATAACTAAAAGTTGAAATTGACGATGAAACTCTTAAAGCCGTTTCCCAGTGTTCTTTGTCAATTCTTCTCGTGCAGGGTTTAAACTTTAGCATCTATTTATAAAATTATCTGTGAGTGACCCGTTCTTTTAGTTGCCCATTATTGTGCAATAATGTTAAAGTCTACATTTTACTGAGCGGTTTTCTCGAGTTTGGTTAGCAGAGCTTTGTGCCCAATTGTTCTTCTGTTGTAGCCACTAAAGTGATCTTGTCCATCACAACCAAACATAACTTCATAAGGACTAAAATTGTTATTTTTCTTAACCTACATCGGATTTTTTTACAATTCTAATATACCCTGAAAATATAAATACATACATACAAGTAGACCTCATATTCTCAAATTGACAATGTTAGAAAACTAATCTATATATATAAAAGCGAAATACCACTCACTCACTCACTCACTCACTCATCACGATTTCTCAAAAACTACCGAACGGATTGAAATGAAATTTGGTATGTAGCTTCCTCTAGCGCCATAGGTGCTCACTAAGAAAGGGTTTGAAAAAATTCGAAATTTTGGGGGATGGTTTGGGGGGATTAAAATTATTAAAAAATGATTTCTTCAAAACTGCCGAACGGATTGGAATGAAATTTGGTATGCAGCTTCCTCTAGCGCCATAGGTGCTCACTAAGAAAGGGTTTGAAAAAATTCGGAATTTTAGGGGGGGGGG
>JAGFPH010001955.1:99713-137335 GCA_018207615.1 Philaenus spumarius
TCTATCTAGTAGGCAGTGTTAGTTTGTCTTCATTGGAGAAAAACAAATATAGCAGACGACAATATTGTGACGATTCGTAAAATCGATATATCCAAGCTAATTGTTATCGGACAAACTTGCACTTCACGTAGAATGAAAGTAAATTGAATTCTCTATCTAGTAGGCAGTGTTAATTTGTCTTCATTGGAGAAAAACAAATATAGCAGACGAAAATATTGTCAGCAGTAAGATGTGTTTTGAAAACGTTTGTGTAAACTAGCTCTAACCTAAACGTGCAATGTGACATGATTAGATATTTTTACCTGTAAGTGTTTTTTTTTTATTCTTCAAAGTGTCCATTGTTGTATACAGTTGTGTTTATTATAAAATTTTAAACATTTTCTATATCTTGAAATTTGAATTCAGTTAATTTAGTGAATGTGAGCAGCCTCTAAAATTCAAAATTTTAATGAAATTTTTTTTCATTGTGATTTATCATCCATTATATTTCTACTGAATAATGATAAGTAAATAAAACTATTACTATATTATTTGCTGATCTTTTCTGAACACATTGATATATAATAAGTCAAATATAAACACGAATTTGTATTTATTATGCATTTTTCAAAATATGTTTGCGCGATGCCCTAAAAATGCTTAGCACTAAAGAAAGATCTCCTCAGCACTTGGAGTGTTAAAAATGCCTGTAAATACATGTCCAGAAACGCTTCTCTTTTAGCAAACATACATACGCCACTTTCTTTTGTATAGTAAATAATTTATATCTCAGGTCTAAACTGATTTAATTGAAAATTACACGTTGCTCAATAGTGTAAGGGCCTAGTCTGACGAAACATAATCAACTGGTTTGAACGACTATGTTAAAATGCCGGTCATTAAAACATTTAAAATGAAAATAACTCAAAAAAATTTACCTTCTGTAAAGACTTAATACGAAATGTTTACTAGCCTGATTCATTTCACATCGATGCATAGTTTTAATGTGAAAACTATCGAAGAAAGAATAACAGGAAAATAGCGTCCACTAGTTGGACGGGTTCAACATCCGTAGGAATAAAGCGTATGCAATAATCAATAATTCGACCACGCAGCTGACGTGAGTTGAGCGAATTTAAAAAATTAAGTTAATAGGCTTATGTTTTAGGGTTTCAACCAACCATTTGGAAAAAGATCTATTCACGACTGTGCTGAATAGGTGCAAAATGCTTCGCACGCCATTCCGCACATTGGGGGTATTTTCAATACGCAATGCATTGCGTGCTTCGCACGCCAAACCCTGTATTGGGAGTATCTTCAATACGCGATGCATTGCGTGCTTCGCACGCCAACCCCACGGTAAAATCCACCACATGGAACCGGGTAGGCCTACTTTTATGGTATTTTAGGTTTTGATCGATTTTAGGCGAAGCAAGCGGCTATAAGGTCGCGTAAAAAAACAAAATATGAAGAATATCATCCTACATTTATATTTTTAGAAAAAAACTCTAAATAAAATTCATCGTCGTAGGAAAAATCTTAAAAAATAGTTGCTTCCGGTCAAAAACTGTGCTTCTGCTTGTTGGATTTTTTGGCGGACGAACTCGTCCAAGCGACGTTGACAACCAACACGTTTACCAAATTTGAACCAAATCTGACTTAAAATGTGGCCGCTAGATTGCGAACACATATATACATGTATACATGTAAATATATATGACTAGCTGACCCGTACGGTGTTGCCCGTTGTTGTTGGTATTTTCAGACTTTTTGACGTAATTGTAATTCTTTTTAAGTGTTCGTTGAATACCTGTGCGTATCCTACTGTGGTCATGAAAAAAGTCTACGCTATTTAGGAAAGCACTGAAAATTGTATTCCTGTAAACTACTATCTAACATGAAAAAGCTTTAAATATATCGTTTTAATTTATAGTTTTTACTAAGTTTGACTTTCACTTAATTTCATTGACAATGTTGCGAGCACCTACGGCCTTAGAGGAAGCTACGTACCAAATTTCATTCCAATTCGTTTTTATAGGGATTTTTAGTAACTTTGACCCCCTCCCCAAACCACCCTAAAATTTTGAATTTCTTTTAACCCTTTCTTAGCGAGGGTTTAAATTAGCTGGGGTCGTAGAAAAGATATTTGAATCACTTTGTAACATCCGCGTTAATTTAGGATGTAACAAACTGGTTCAAATAGAGTTTGTAATTTTAAATGTAAAGGCCTAATTATTAGTATAACGTATATATTGTTTAGTATTTAAATATACAATATACAGTATATATCAAAATAAAGCTACGATTGTGATATTTGAATGGAATTTAGTTTAATTCAGATGGTTTGTTTAGTTTCAATAAAATATGTTTGTAAAATAATTTGTTTGTTATTATTATTATTGATAGCGAAAATATGTTTTGAAAAGTATTAAAAACTTCATAGTTATGATATATTTTATATAAACAATATTTTAAGCATCATATCTCTAAGTAGGCCTATATAGATATTTAAAAACCAATGTTTGAGTTGAATTATAATTCTGTAAGCATTTTTATTTGTGTTTGTTTATAGTTTTTCAATCTAACCTTAAAAAGCTGTTGGTTTTGAAGAGTATTAAAGTGATTATAAATTTGCTAAGTAATGTTGCTATTTTAATACATGTAAACAAACATAAGCTTTTTATACGAACAGCTGTTTTTGTGAGCTATGGTTTTGAGTTCATACAATAAATGCTGTTCAGTTTCTTCCAAATTTGAAACTTTTTCGGGAAACTTTTCAAATTTTGTTTACGTATAAATCTTCTATGAGCTACTACAAACATTTTAAGACCAAAAATAGCCAAATCAGTCCTGCCGTTCTCGAGTTTTAGCTAGACTAACGAACAGCAATTCATTTTTATATATATAGATTTTTAATGACACCCAAAATCGCGTTCTGCAGACCATGATCGGTGCTCATTAGCTACTCCCGACCTTGGGTCTTACCATAAGGGCCACTGCAATAGCTCATTTTTCCTGTGGTAATTCGCTAATAAGTTGGACGCTGTTTCAATGTTATCCGTTTCCAGATAGTTTCGACAGCTATACTATTCAATAGAAATCCATACGTCTAAAAATATTTACTCGTGAAGTTTTCACACAGATTTATTTTACAGTTTTTGTTTAGTGACCGCCATTTTTAAACTGTCTGATTTGATTTGTTTTATCAGTTGGCTGCATTTTTTTTAGAGCTGTTTACTGCCACGGATCTGTTTTACTTGGTCATTTATTATGTTTTGATGGTTGACTGTTCTTGAAGACGTAGACCCAGAACCCAAATGAGTATAAATAACGTCAGTACCTAAGAGATCATCTGTTATGATTGAAACAGTAAAGTTCGGTGTAGATGTAGCAGCTGTTTAGGACTTCAACTGTGGTAACATACGTAAATCAAACTCGTATAGAACATTTAGGGCTAACAATTAGGCAAAACTAACGAGATCTCGACCTGGACCTAATTCGAAAAATGAGAAGTCGGTTTATGATCTCGAAAAAGAATCAGCCAAACAACAAATTTATGCAAAATGAAGTTAAAAGACCTCCACCTGATGATGATGACTTGGAAAGCAAAAATTATTGCGCTGGTCACTATTAAGAATTAGTATAGTTATTATTAATCATGTTCTTTTTCTTCATATTCCGAAAGAAAATTTTAAGATGTCGGATATCTCAAAATCCGTTCAAGATACATGCACTAATATTTCCTTGACGTGTTCTTGTAGTAATATAGTAGTTTCGTAAAGGAGTTTTTCAAAAAATATACCTCCTCTAATTCATTTTTTTTGAAATTTACTAAAACAACTAAACATAATATTTGTTTAAATATCTGGTTTTTCATTTTGAGGAAATTCCGAACAACTGTGTGTGTGCCATAACTAGTCAAAGCATGAAATAAAAAAATATGAATTATTCGCATATTTTAAATATTGTTTGAGAGATATGACGCCGCAGCTAAGGCCCACTGATCTAATCAAAATCGGTTAGGTGGGGTATAATAGGCCTAATTTTATTAAACTATTAAACTAAACATAAACATCTTGTCGAACAACATAACATACTGTTCGGCAATGCTTGTAGCAGGAACATAAAAACTATTGTATTCTGAAAAAATTTAAATTTATATACAATTTTTTTCACTTCTATTTAGAATTAAATTACAAAACATATTTATATTTTTGAAAAAGAATTTTTTAAAGTTTTTATTACTTTATATGTAGGCCTAAAGTTGGATTTTTGTTTCCATTATTGTAACGTTTGTGCTTCTTGAGGTGATAACTTTTAAAATTTTACATCAATACATTTTTTTATTTGCATATATATGAATTCTTTGGACCTTTTTCTACACAAGAAAACTACTGAACACTTTCTAGTTTCTGTTTGTGATATAATTACTATATTTGTTGAATTTTTGGAATTTTTGGCCTGCCATTCTGGCGAAATAACATTGACAACTTCCACGGTTAAAATATAATTTAAAGAAACATCTATAATTTCGCGGTTTGTAGTTATGTTTTTAAAAGATGTCCAGGTGTTGTTATAACGTAATGGTTAGCCAGCTTGTACTTAGAAGTTCAGCTGTTTTCTATAATTTATACAACTTGTTGAATTAAATCAATCATTTTAAAAATAGTTTATTATATAGACATTTACTTTGTGTCGTAAATTGTACAGTATCTTAAAATGATTTTTAACTATTTATAATAATTATTTATTTTAATTTTATAATAATAACGTTTATATATAATTTTTATTTATAATAATTATTAATTATATTTATGGGTTATGAGTATAATAATTTATTATTTTTAATTTGTAATGAATTGTACCTGCTTACACGCTTCCTCAGCAAGGGTTAAAGTAATTAAATTACAAGTGAAAAAACATGGACAAAGACCGGGATTTGAACCCAGGACCTTTGCCTTTCCGGGGCAACACTCTACCACTGAGCTATCCTGATCCTCCAGATATTGGTCGATGTTATCTCACTTGTAATTTAATTATAATAATTTCTTCTAATAAAAGATTAAACTTGTACTAATTATTGTATTATCACTGAAACTGTTATGTTATTTTATTGTATGGTTTTAATTCAACACAAAGATGAATCTTTTCCTACAAATCGAAACTTATTTTACTAAACATATTTTCTCATAGTTTAACTTAACATTTATGTTTGTTTATATTTCTGATCAATGAAGTAATCATCTACACTTTTGAAATTAACTGGTCGCTTATACTTGTAATTCGGTTTTTACTTTATGTGTCTGTATTCCATCAGTACAAATTGTAACAATAACACAAAGTGAATTTATAATTATAATAGGTTATAATATACTAAATAAATCACACATCACTTATTTATATAATTATTGGTACGATACTACCTACATACAAAGGTTTACCTTCCACGCAGACCCATCACTATCTGCGCAGTGCGCTAATTGTTTTTGCTAAAGAATATTACCTGTCACAGGAAATCAAGTTAAGAGTATATTTTCTGCATACTCATTAAATGGGAAGGAAAAATGTCAGCTGTGATGAAGACAAAGACGTCCAATCAGAGAGATGAGTCGACATCTTTGCGTTCTTTGTTAGCAATCCCACACTTTTCTCGAAAGGAATGAAATCACAGCCATCTAATTATTTGCACGGAAAGGTTACGGTTAGTGGAAATGTTACTTTTATTTTTAATTTTTAATACGTAGGATGAACAGCAAATGCATTATATAATATGTTCTTGGCCCAATTTATGAAAATAAGTAGTGTTCTTGAAAACAAGTATATGAAATGTTTTAAAATTTTGAGAATTTTTTTGTTTCGATTTACATGAGTTAGAATTCTAATAGTAACACTTATTTTTCTTTTAAAATTGTAATAATACATTTAATTATTACAATCAACATTTATATTATTCCTTACTTAGGTACATATCACATTATCAAAGTTATTCGTCAAATATTTGGTCAAACTTTTATGAAAGATCTTTGATGAAATCTTTGTCAAAGAAAACATATCACACCTGTCCAATTTCTTTGACTAGCTGGGTTATTAACAAGATATATTTTGGGTTTATTCTTGTATTCTTTTTATTCTTATTATTTATTAACTATTATTAAAGAATTATAGTTAAAAGATCGTGATTCATATTATGACGGGTTTAAAGATTTCAAAATATTTTTTTTTAACTTGTAAATATACTTTTACAATAATGTAAACATTGTCAAATTTCTTCCTTTTAATAATGTGAAATTAAAGTTTTCATAGCGTCAACTCTCCATTTCAATTTTACCATCGTATTATAAATATAAAAGGGAATGTAAAATATAAAAGGGACACAAGGAATATATGGAAACTGAATAAACGTGCATTTTGAGGTTAGAAGGTTACCTAAAAATGCGTACTATATTAATATTTTAAAACTTTATTCTTATTCTTTTTTGAAAAGCTTTGTCAAAGTTTACAACATGTCAAAGATTCATCAAAGTTTGATGAACGAATATTTCGTCAAAGAAGCGTCAAATTTCTTTGACGGATCTTTGATCAAATAAATTTGACGTTTATTTGATAGTGTAATATGCCCCTTAGCGATGAGCGCATTCATCATCAAACCCTTGTGGTTTTGCACATTCTTGGTCTCATTCTTGATACAAAACAATTGTTCGTACTTTTTTAAATTTCAGAAACATACTTATGCTAGTATTCGAATTTTGAAGATTTTTAAAAATCATTTCGAATTTAATTCACACACATAAGCCAATAAGAATTTAAAAAATAACAGTGGAAACTGAAAATTTTTGGTAGGTAGTGATTTGTTTACGGTTACGTAGGAGGGTCAGTCTAGAACGTGTCCATTTATTTCTGGAATGTGTTATTTGGCCGCCATCTTAAAAATGAGAGTGCAATTAAAATGCCATTCACTACCACAGCCATGACGTTATTTGTAGCTCATGTGTAGAAAAAAAAATGAATTCAAGAGTTGACTAATCGATGAATTAAATAAAACCTCGTAGTTTACATAATGAAAATAAATAAAAGAAGTTAAAAAAAAACATATTGATACAAAAATGTTTCTCGTTTAACCCAGTTCGTACATCGAAGTAGTTAAAGGCATTTCTTAATCTTCATTTTTACCAATCTAAAAATTTGTAAATACAAAATAGTAAGCAACTAATAGTAATTCACACCCAACACATTTTCGGCACACTTAAACTGAAATCATATTTATCAGCAAGGAATAATAATAAATAGTTTAAAAAGTTCAACAAAATTATTCTACATGGAAATTAAATAATGAATATATATATGTGTTTAAAGATAATATAATTTAAAATTAATTGTGTTTGTATCCAAGTTACTGAAGATTAAAAGTATAATTATGTCCGTCTTTCTGACTTTTTGCAGTTTAAATAGTTTTCTCTTAATTTTCATAGTTCTGTTATTGAGAGCGTTTATATGTGTTATGTTGTACTGTAATTTATTTTTATGTATTAACGACCTCAAAAGAGCGATAATCTGAAGATGGAACGAGTTCCGAAACGCGTCAACCCACGATATATTAAAATAAGTAAACTACTTAAATTACAAAAAGTCACACAGACTGACAGATAATATAAACTTTTCATGAATGGTAGTTCTAGGTAAACAACTAGCATTGTAAACAGTAATGTTAAGAAAGTACAAAACGTACATGGAAAACTGTATTTGTTAGTTATCTTAATTGAAACAAAATCTCTCTATGTCATAACAAATATCTGTCATTCAAAACCTGTCGCCCTAATTCGCTTCATCCTGATCTAGGTGGGGTACCAAACTACCCTGATCCAAGTGCTTCTGTCCTAATCAATGGTCGTTTCCGTAAACATTTCAGAATAAACAATAAGCACTCGGCATTTGCTTAGTCGCTGCTGGGGTTGTTGTGGGTGAAGCGAGCTAGGGGCCTTTTAGTAACGATATAAATAAACTTTAATAGGCAAACTTACATTTTAATAAACATTAACAGGAAAAATTGTTTTAAAATGGTCTGAAACAAAATAAACTTTATAGACACACTAAAATGTACACAACATTAAATTCTTTGAAGTAAAATCTGAATCTCAGAAATCAAATAACTATACAAACCTCAATTATATTGATTTATGTACATCTTTGTTTAACTAGGTGTCAGAAATGTGTGTATATTTTGTGAAACATTGTAAATATTATGCGGTATAGAAAGTATGAGAATTGGATGCAGAAAATATTAAGGAAGAAGTACTAATTACAGTTAATGTAATGCAAAGTAACCATAGCAATTCATATCAAAATAAGAAAGCAGCTGTGCAAAGGAGAGCGGCACTTGTGCCTGTAGTTCACTGTCGGAATCAGTTGTGCTGGCTATTGCAACTATTCTATCTGCAGACTTGATGGCAATGGAGAGGATACTTATATTCTATAGAAGGGATGAAGCCAAGATTAAGACGAATCTAGAGACCAAACGCTCACTCTGGCAGGAAGATGGGCAGGACAGAGATGAACTGCTGGTTTAATTGAAAACATCTTCAAATGGATAAATAGGCCACATTTAGAGGAGCACCCAGCTTCTGACTGGACATGGCTGCTTCCATAGGTACCTGGCGAAAGCGGGCAAAATGAAAAGCCCGGTGTGCCCGTATGTCGATTCCGTTCAGGACGATGTTAAGGGTTAAACGAGAAAGCAACCGGAAACGAAAGCACTTCTAACTACATCCCTATCCAAACAGTGCAATGTCTTGCAGCTGAAAGCTTTGACATTGCCTCATTTCAAACCATTTTATAAGTCTATCTTTTGTAATTGAGTGTTGAAAAGAAAACTGAATATTCTTTATAAAATTTTGGATCCGGCTTGCAAATTATTTTTCATTATTAATTTTGTATTGTGTTAGGAAAAAAATTCAAACTTTGTACTTACAAAATGTTAATTACGTAAAAAATCAAAAGCATTAAAAAAAACTAAATTGCAAAACGGTTGCGTATTGTGACTGTGCTTAAAATGAGACCTTGCAAACAATTTTATGATAAAAAATAAACGAAATAAATGGTTTGAAATTTAAAATTGCTGTTATGGGATAAAAATCCAAGATGGCCGCCACTACCAGCAGACCCTTAAGCACACTTTTCGTTCTGATTCAGATGGCGGAAAAAGACGTGACGCCTGCCAATATAGAAAAGATGCTACTAAGCGAGGACTCGTAGAACCAGGTTCAGCACTATACCGAAAGGATTCTACGACAAAAGACTACAAAAGCTGGGGAATTGAACTGACTCCAGATAGTATGTAAAAAAGGAAGCCTGTTATGTCCTTAAAAGACTGCACTCTGAATGCTAATCTCGGAACTAGAGTGGAGGTACTACCTGTAACAGAAGTGGAGGTTAGGGTACACCGGATGAACTGGGATTCAAAAACACCAGGAGACACGTACTCTGTGATGGTGCTTATTCATAGCTTGAAAAAAAAAAAAAAAAAAAAAACAGCAAGGCAATACAATAGTTCTACGCTAGTGTAAACTAAATCCTTAGTTTCCTTTGGCTTCCCCATAGTCTGAGGAGTATTCCCATAGTCTAACACGGAAAACATCTATAGCTCTACAATTACAGTATAGAGAGAGATCGTGTAGTACCGGTAAATAACATAATAGTCCAATTGTAACTGATGTAACGTCCTTGTGTGTTCTTTTTTCAAAAGTATCAGCTGTTATAAGGTTATATAACGGTCAATGAAACGGCACAGTTCACGTCCTAATCGGCGCACATTGTTACGAACTGAAAGTGTTTTTACTTGAGACTAACGACAACACGTGAAATGTTATTTCTATTAGTAGACCTGCGAGAGTTTCGGTGGTCCTGGTATGACCCGTTGTTGTACACAGTGAATGGACTCGTAATAGAAGAGAGTTCCGTGGTCAAAGACTGGCCAGAATGTTCCTGAATGCTTAAAAGCTTCCATAATGTTCTATAATATTTCTAAATGTTCTAAAATTTTCGAGAATATTGTAGAATGTTATAGAGTCTTAAGGAAGGTTCAAGTGTGTTCTAAAAAGTTCAAGAACGTTTTGACCAATAAATGGGATTCGCTGTTCCGGAAAGTTCGAGAACGTCCCAGATTGTTCTAGTAATCGGAAACATGCTACAACGCTAGTTACCTAAGATTTAGCACATATTACTCTTGACTTATATATAGGAGAGGAAAAACATTTCCACTAGATTATTTTCGTCTAATGTAAAATATTGGACGTAGAATATATTGTATATAGAATGCACTCATTGACTTGTAATGCACCTCAAAAAAACTAGCGGAAATATTTACTTACTGAAACACAGCTGATGATTTTATTTATGTAAGCCTAAATTGGAAACATATTGATTTGGACAGAACTTAGTATTTGTACGTTTTGGGGCCAGTGAACTTCTTTCCGATATTCTTTCATTCGTTTAAAGAATTTACCACGGTAGAATCCACCAAATGGCTTTGAACCTGGTACTTCTTGGTATTTTACGTTTTGATCGATTTTGGGGGAACCAAGCGAGCTATAAGGTCGCGTAAAAAAACAAAATGTGCAGAATAACATCCTACATTTCTATTTGCAGAAAAAAACTCAAAACCAAATGAATTCTCGTATGGAAAATCTAAAAAAATAGTTACTTCCGGTCAAAAAACGTTCTTCCGATTCTTGGATTTTTTTTGGCTAACGAACTCGTCCAAGCTACGTAGACAACCAACATGTGTACCAAATTTGAACCAATATATATATAAATGATTTTTAATGACACCCCAATACGTGTTCTGGGGGCCATGATCGGTGCTCATTTGCTACTCCCGACGTGGGTCTTACCATAAGGGCCACTGCAATAGCTCATTTGTCCTATGGTAATTCGCTAATGCTGTAATCAATATATGCAATACATGTAAATGTGGTTTATCCGTTCGTGCCGTTATATCTCCGCAAGCCACCCCCGCAGTCCCACGGGGTTAGGTGATAACATAATCTACTATCCATGAAAATATTTCACTTTTGTAAACACAGAGTTCTGTGTTCGCACCGATGGACCTCTGGTGGAGAGTCGGTGAAGCAACTGGAATCGAGTTCCGTCGTCAAGACCGGCCAGAATGTTCCCGAATGTTCTATAAGCTTCCATAATGTTCAAGAATATTTCTAAATGTTCTAGAATAGTGTAGAATGTTATAGAGTCTTACGGAAGGTTCAAGTGTGTTATACAAATTTCAAGAACGTTCCAGACTGTTCTAGTAATCGGACACGTGCTACAAAGCTAACTAAGATTTAGCACATGTTATTCTTAACTTATATATAGGGGAGGGAAAACATTTTCACTAGATTATTTTCGTTTGAAGTGTAAAATATTGTACGTAGAAAATATTGTAGATAAAATGTACTCATTGACTAGTAATGCATCTCAAAAAACAAAAACTAGCGGAAATATTTACTTACTGAATCACAGCTGATGATTTATGTAAGCCTAAATGGGAAACATATTGATTTGGACAGAACTTAGTATTTATACGTTTTGGGGCCAGTGAACTTCTTTCCGATATTCTTTCACTCATTTATTCATATTTGCCAGCGAACCAACCACAGATAAATACTCCCATAGTACTCCCGCTAGTAAGTAATACTTTTTTTTTAATTTTCGTAATAATTATAATTAATTGTTTTCAGTTTAATTTTTACATATAAATACACTAAATAATCAAGTATAAAATAATGTATAGAAAGTAAAACCTTTCCTACTATTAGTACAAATATAGTACTAATATAAAAAAAAAACCATTTCATTAAAAATTTCAGAACTCTAAAAAAATTCAAAAATTAATTTTGTTTGAACAATACATATCTAATTTTTGTTGTTTTGAATAGAGAGTAAAGTTGAGAGATCTAATATTACAAAGTTTAAAATTTGCATGTTTTAAAAATACTGTTTGTTTTTGTTTGTTACCAATAATTATAGTACACTGTGTTAGGTTTACGTCGTTTTTACAAAAGTGTGTAGCTATAATTTTTATTTCGTAATGTTAATTTTTTTTTAAACTCATACATTCGAAATTATTGATAAAACAGTTTTTATTTACTTTTTTTAACTTACTAACCGATTCTTTTTTTTACAGATTAGGTTTTTCAATGCACAAAATGAGAAAATATTTTGAAATAGGTCATTATATAAATGTACGGAAAAATGACAAACATACTACGATTTAGCACCAGTATTACAGTTTTGACATAGAAGAAATAAATAATTTTTAGACGATTTATACAATCTTATTCGGTATTCTTTCTTAAATCAAACATTTTGGCAACTATATCAACTCCAATGTTAATTTTACCAATCAATAATCGGCTGTAACTACTAAATGTAAAACTTAGTTTAAGTTAACGTAAAAAGTTTAAATAGTAAACAAATTAAATTGGTAATGTGAATGAGATTAAATGTACAAACGTTACAAAAATAGGATACAAAATGCAACACCACCTCCACCTCCACCTCCACCTCCACCTCCACCTCCACCTCAAGTCGCTTTATACATATTGATAATCAATTTAACTTGACTTTGGTCTACGGTTTTGCTGTTTCGAAATCAATCACAAAATTACTACATTCGTATTGCTAGCACATGAGTTCAGAGTATATTCCAGTGATAAGATGAAAGAGTTTAAAAAAACCGTTAATCAACATTCTTTCATCTTACTGTTTCGATTTATATTTAACTATTTAGCCAGTGTATTGCTCATAACGAATTTGAAAATGTATAGAGAAGCAAGACAATACAACACGAACGGTATTGCTTAGCACGCGTTTAATAAAAATCGGATATGATGTATTTGAGTAAACTCTCAATAAAAACAAACATAAATATTAAAAAAAAATTTAAATATAAAGTAGGTTTAACGTATTTCCCCCTCAATAATATACCTGCGTACATAACGCACAGACCAAAAAGTATATTTTGTTGCACTATTTGCGTTCTATACAGTTAAAGATATGGGCAAACATGAAACTCGGACAGGTATGCAATGCTTAAGAAATAACGCACAATCCGCTGACAAATAAATTACAATTTAGGGTTTTATAACTTATTTTCCGTCCAATAAATTTTATCTTCTTTTTTATGCCAGGTTTTACTTCCACCGAACGCCTCTATCATCTAGCCCATACTTTGGATTCCTTCTCGAAGGTTACACAACTAAACATAAAAACCTTCTGCAATTTAAACAATTCCTGACTGATGATTTGTAAGAACAGCTGCGGAATATACATAAACGGAGACATAAAACTGTGCCTTTATCTTTAACTACGAGGCGTTGAAGAATCTCGAATACATTAAGTATGTAAGCGTATGTGTATTCAACTTGGTTAATATCGTTACAGTAGCCTTGTGTCGCGGAATAAAGATTCAAAGAAACTGCGTGGAATGTAAAAATATATTATGTGGTGAGTGTGATGTGGTGGTAATAAGTGAAATGTAAAATTACGACAATATTCGAATTGTATGCAAATTGTAAAATTTCATCAATAATTTACCCAATCGAGTCTTGGAACTGATTCTGAGGATTTTTTTAATTATAACGCTTTCACGCTACAACAAGTTGCGTAGGTTATAGAGAGTCATTCACGCAGATATCCATAAAAAATTTGCTACTACATTAATCGTGTAAAAATAAAAACATAAATTATTATAAATAAACATCGAGCTTGCCTTGTGAGAAGGTATACTTGTTAGAATAAGAAGTGAACACAGAATCACACAACTAATACGTTTATTAACTCGAACGCGTTTCAACGACAAAGTCACCCTCTTCAGTGATCCACGAGCTACAATAGTCAAACTATAACCATAGATAATGAATAATAAATAGATCTTGCATCTATACGGCAGCAGTGTGGCGAAAAATAGGTCGTAGGGAAAATAGTGCATGATCGCGCCGCGAGGTAGCGTTAGGGAGAAACCATTAGTAGCATTGGTGTTTCACACAGCTTCCGTCGTTTCCCCAATAGATAGCGCCACTATCGTCGAATTTCCAGTGGAACGAAATATTACATTGGATCGGAGTTCTATTAGGTTATCCAAATACAATGCTATAACTGAGTCAAACTATAAAAGTAAATTATTGTAAACTTATTAATATTAAGTTGTACAAGTGATCAAAAAGGCTTTGAAGATAACATATTGACAAAAAACGCAGTTGTCTACAACAACAAGATTACTCTACAAAAAAAAAATGTATTTACAATTCTTATATGTTTTATTACTATATCAAATACCACGAAAGAATAACGTTGAGGGACGGGCTTGTGTACACCGAGACCTTGAACGCTCCAATCGCCTTAGTGCGACGTTGTCACGTTCTTCCCACGCTTCTAACTGAATGCGGCTGACTCAATGCATTTATAATTCTTTAAACTGTGCGTTCAAGCCTCGAGCGGTAAATACCAGGAGTGTTCGAGACTAGTAGATATGGCAACGCTGCGCGTCCATCCTATTGGCCGCCACGCAACGGTATTTTTTAGTTTTTTTTATATAGTTCTCAAACTCATTTTTATTAATTCTTTTCGTTAAAAATACGAATGTGACAACGACCAAATTGAAATCCCTATTGACTGACGGTTTATGTTTCCTGTTTTTTGTATGTTACCGGTTACGGGTTTCAAAAGTAACAATTTTATTTCCTACAAATCAGTAGAGGCTCTACTACAGCCTCTATTTCAACTTGATGTTATGGATAACATTTAATATAACGAATCTTAACCAATTAGAAACACCGAAGCCCCAACCACAAGTTCGGTGAATAAAACTACACAAATAAACTGAAACACGTTTATTAATATAGTTATTCTAGTTCCCTGATGTACATTTCGGTAACCAGGTAACTTGTATCATTAAATGATGGTAACTTGGTTACCGAAATGCACATCAGGGAACTAGAATAACTATATTAATAAATGTGTTTCAGTTTATTTGTGCATTTTTATTCGCCGAACTTGTGGTTGGAGCTTCAGTGTTTCTAATTTCTAATTATTTAAATTCACCACAGTACTCATTGAACATCTAATAATGAATCTTACAATATTTTATCTTTAATTTATTGTTTCCTTATAATTGTACAATATTTAATCCTTAAGCTTAATGTAAGTAGTCATCCTCAGTTTATGAAAAGATACAGAAACCTTTGTATGGAACTGTGCGGTTCACAGTTCCAGCGGCGCAGTGCTTGTTGTGCGCATGCACATAGGTGCACGCAAGGCTGCGTGGGAGAGAGAACCCTTTTGCTCCCACCATGCTGCCTCTGTATCGGTGGAATATGGTATATTTTTACGCCGCCTGTTGTAATGACGGAACTCATTTATTTTCAAGAAGAATGGATTTAATTTTTAAATTAACAGATACAGCTTGTAAGGTTACAATTAAGGTTAAAATAAGTAAACAATATTTTATTCTGTTCGTTTAAGATTTTCATAAGTTTTTGAATATATGTTTTTCATATACGTTTGTTTCCTTTGATTGGTACAATTTTCAAACAAAGGCTAAACATTATTTGGTGCAGTGCAACCAATCATTTAGCTACGAGCTGCCACTGCTAGAAATAATGTTTTCGATAATTTCACTCCATAATATATATACTAGCAGACCCGTACGGCGTTGCCGGGGTGGTTGGTATTTTCAGTCTTTTTAACGTAATTGTATTCTTTTTAAGTGTTCCAGTCAGTGAGTGGTATTTGGCTTTTATATATATAGATCTTAAATAATAAAAGCACTATTTACATAATAATAAAAGATCTGAAATTATGATTTTAGTAACTTTGTTCCCCCCAAACCCCTCCTAAAATTTCGAAATTTTTCATACCCTTTCTTAGTGAGCACCTATGGCCAGCTACATGGGCCTACCAAATTTCATTCCAATCCGTTCGTTAATTTTGGAGAAATCGTGATTTAGTAATTTTTACCCCCCAAACCCCCCTAAAATTTCAAATTTTTTAAAACCCTTTTTTAGTGAACACTTATGGGCATAGAAGAAGCTACATACCAAATTTCATTCCAATCCGTTAGGTAGTTTTGAAGAAATCGTGATTTAATAACTTTGATCTCACCAAAACTTCGAATTTTATCAAACCGTTTCTTAGTGAGCACCTATCGCCCTAGAGGAAGCTACATACCAAATTTCATTCAAATCCATTCGGTAGTTTTGAAGAAGTCGTTTTTTAATAACTTTGATCCCCAAACCCCCCTAAAATTTCGAATTTTTTCAAACCCTTTCTTAGTGAGCATCTATGGCCCTAGAGGAAGCTATATACTAAATTTCATTTCAATCCGTTCGGTAGTTTTTGAGAAATCGTGATGAGTGGGTCAGTGAGTGAGTGAGTGAGTGAGTGGTATTTCGCTTTTATATAATATATAGATTTACAAAATGTGTAATTTGACCAAATATGCCTTATTTGTTAAGTACACTGAGTGTTCAGTATAACCCCATTAAGCTCGAGGACGAACATTAACTTTTCTTACAAGCGTGCGCTGCATCAACCAATGATACGGATTGCTGGTCCTTTTTAACAATTATTGATGCTTATAAGTCCTTCTATAGTTGTTCTTTTTAACCTAAAGACTTTTCTTCAGATAGTTTCACAGTCAGAAGTCCTTATGATTTAGGTCTGGAGATGTCGGAAGCCTCTTGCACACTTTAAATTAAACGGTTTCTCAAATGTTTCAAAACGTTTTTACCTGATTGTACGTGTGTGAAGTTGCTCCAAGCATGGAGTTTTGACGGAGCGTATGTAAGTAGCGGTATTGTATTTGGATAACCTAATAGAACTCCGATCCAATGCAATATTTCAATCCACTGGAAATTCGACGATAGTGGCGCTATCCATTGGGGAAACGACGGAACCGTTGTGAAGCACCAATGCTACCAATGATTTCTCCCTAGCGCTATCTAACGGCTTGATCATGCATTATTTTCCCGACAACCTTTTTTTCGGCACACAGCCCCCGTATGCATGCATGATCTATTTTATTATTCATGATCTATGGTAGCGGTTTCCCGTGATTGAGAATATTTTTGTTACAAGTTCTTAAAAAATAGAAGGACCAAACCGATTGATAAATCTCGAATGTCCCTTTATTTATGCCACTCATTGTTTCGATAGTATAAAAACCTTAACCCTGTTATAATTATTATAAAATAATACTAGTTTTGAAAGAGTTTTGTGCCTCAAAACGCCAGTTGTTTCTCAATTAAAACAAGAATAATGTTTGTTCGTCAACTATTTTCAAAAATTTTTACGTTTTGAAAATAATTCCAAACAAATACTTACACGACGAAACATCTAATAAATTAATGGTTTTAATGTTTTTCGTAAAAACAAATTGCGCATCTATATGAAAATATGTAAATATTTTTTCTTTATTGTTGATTTTAGAAAGACTACTTTTCTGCCTACATATTTATTGTGGTATTTTTATTGTGATTAATCAACTCAAAATAACGGCTTGTATTATTTTTGTAATGATTCAAATTTAACGAAAAATATTACATTTGTTTTCCCCGTTACGAATTGCGTGTTTAGTTTAATTCTCACAAAAAAAAAAACGATAAACAAAAAATGGATGGCAATATAGAGCGTTTACGACAAAAAAATTACTGCAAGTAGTATTATTTATAACTGTTTTGTGGATTTTCTATTTTACTTACCCCTATTTTACTGAATATGTTTTAGAAAAAACCATTTAAAACATTACACAGGATTTAATTTTGTTCACTGTTCTCTATCTTGCTTTTTGAAATAGCCCTCCAGTTATAAAGAGATCTTTTTGGATGCGGTATAGTTTTAAAGATATCCGTTTAAACATATGAGAAATATTTCCAAAATGTCACTCCCGTTTGCCTATTTCTAAAGATACGAAATATCCGAAAACCCAATTGTATTAATGGTGCTTCTACACAGGAAAACTATACCCAAATTTGGGGGAAAGTATTACAATATGGCTTGATAATAATAATTATTATACACTTAATTAATACCTCTTTCAGGATTTAAATTTCATGTAGATTAAACTACATTGCGGGTTTTTAAGAAACCAATTTAAAACATAGGCGTATTAAATTGAATGTGTTCCCAATTATGTATCTTGCGCTTTAAAGTCTGTGTAAGATACAAACAACACATTTTTTATGTATTGTTTAATTAATTTGAGTAGTTAACCTTTTTGTGTAAACTGTTTTGTAACTGACCCAAATAATTCAAAAGATAGGTTTTCAAAATTGAACTTGAAAGTGGACTTTGCCGAGTCCACAATATTTCAACAATTTGTTATAGGCCTACCTACATAACTCGTCATACGTGCCGAGATAGGAAGAACTAATAGTGACAAAAAGGTGCACACAATTAACACGAATACCATGAACCCATTCTCTCGAAACGCTTTCCAATTAATAAAAACATTCTGTTTTATTTCAAATAAAACGCAATCTCAAAGAGTCAAATTGAGACTATATTTGTAACGCTGTCTCTCCGCATTGGAATGTTTCGTCGAAAAGAGGATTCTTTGAGTTGTCTTCAAAAGGTGGTCGGAATTTCTTATCGTCGTGAATCTGATTACTGCGAGTCCCAACAGGGTAAGTTATGACGAGTTTACAGCTATGGGATTTGAAACGAGATCAGCCATCTTTCCCGACAATTCAATGTATTCGGAGATACAAGTCCTGAGAAGCGGAATGCCACTTATTGCTTGGATTTTCTCACTGTTGCCGACTCTTGAGATTATTTCAAACAGGATTAGCAAGTGAACACATAATCATACCTAGTGAGTATTTTTCCAATCTGTTTACGAATATCATTAATTTCCGAAATAGTATGGTATGATTTAAATATTGAAGAATTGATATTTTGTACCATATTTTAACTTACTATATAAATGTCTATATTTTCACTTATAATCCTCAGGGTCATACGTTTAACTTTTAATTGTAACTTCAAGTAACTTTTAAATTCTCAAAAGCTATAGTCCAGAGCCTTTAAAATTTATTTAACTTAGTAAAGTATGTTTACTCTGGGATATTTTCCAGTTTTCTTAAACAGAACCAATGCAGGATTATTTATTTGTCCATCCGTTAGTTGATTTTATCTGGACTAGCTTCACAATAAAATTTACAGTTATAAAGTCTGCCAACCTAAACCAATATAATATATAATGAATGTAAGTGTGCTTCGTCCGTTGGTGTCGCAAAATGCATAGACTTAAGAAGATAATATGGTAACGGACCAATGGTCTTCTTATGGAAGCAGCTGGAAATCGAGTGCCGAATGGCATATGCTGGCCAGAAAGTTTCCGAATGTTCTAAAAGCTTCCAGATGTTCTGAAGTGTTTGATAATGTTGGAGAATGTTGCAGAATATTCCAGAATCTTCCAGAAGGTTCCAAAACGACTAAGAATGTTATAAACGGTTCTGGACAACTGAAGGAACGATCGAGAACTTTCTAGACAATTTAAACTTGCTACGAAGTTAGATACGTACGTTAGATGAAGTTTAAACTTGGTATGTATAGAAAAGAAAAAAACAATTGCATTTTATTATATGCGTCAAGTTGTAAAATATTGTACGTAGAAAACAATTTAGGTCAAATGTACTCACAGAATTAAAATGCACCTCACACCAAAGGTGCACGACTGAAATCGTGGATTTTGATCTTACTGACGCATAGACGACCATGTGCAGCCCTCACTCCGGAAATGTTCCAAGAGGAGAAGTAAAGAGGGGCCTCCACACTTAGTTTGTTGTGTCCAACTGCATTAGTACTACCTCAATAAAAATTCGTCACAATAAAGAAAGGGCAAATAAAAGTGATAAATACAATTTTCTTAGTGAACAGAGTTTGTAAAAATTAGCTGGTTTATGTATGAACTAGTGGACTCGCAACGCTTCGCTATTGCTTGATTTAATTTTAAGGGTAGTTATCCCATGTCATCCCTTTGACTTAATAAAATTGCAAATAGTTTTGCAATCTCTTAAAAATAATATTACATAATTTTAGGTTTATAGCTTGTTTGAAGTTAGTTTGATTTGTATTTATTTTATAGGGTAGCAACCCCATTTCGATCCCTTAGATCAGGATAAAAACTACCCTATATTTAAGTTGGAATAATTCACACGTTTTGAAAAGAATTTCATTGAGATCGGTTGAGTAGTTTCGGAGTTCATCGTGGACAAACACTGTTACAATGGATTTGTACATACAGATATAGATTAGTATAAGATACTGTTTAGTATTTAAACCTGCCATTATATAGCAAAATAAAGATAAAGATATTATCTTTTGAGTAGTTTCATTCATATTGCTTGTTTAGTTTTCAATATAATTATGTTTAAACTAATGTAATGCTCGTTGGTACCTATGTTGAATGTCAAAAGGTATGTTGAACCACTTTGTAACATTCGTATTAATTCAGGATGTAACAAAGTGGTTCAAAATAGAGTTGTTTGTAATTTTAAATGTGTAGGCCTAATTATTATAAGATACTGTTTAGTATTTAAATATACAATTACATATAAAAAAAAGATAAACATGTGATATTTTAATGGCTTTTAGTTTCATTTAGATTGTTTGTTTAGTTTTCAATATAATTATGTTTAAATAATTATTATTTTTATGCATGGTGTCAAATAATAATTATTATTTTTGAAAGCGAAAATATGATTTGAAAAGTATTAAACAATTCATAAATAGGATATATTTGATATAAACCATATTATAAACAGTATATATCTAACTATATATATATGTAACAACCGATGATTAAATTGAATTATAATACAGTAAGCATTTTTCGTTGATTTTGTTTGTTTTTAGTTTTTCAATCTAATCTAAAAAAGATGTTGGTTTTGAAGCGTAATAAACTGATTATAAATTTGCTAAGTAAAGTTGCTATGGTAATGAATGTAAACGAACATGTGTTGCTAAGCTTTTTATCCGAACAGCTGTTTTTGTGAGTTATGGTCTTGATTTCATACAAAAATCCCATCGAAAAAACATTTTGAGTTTTCCCCGAATTTGAAAATTTACCAGGAACTTTTCAAATTTTTATTTCCATAAAACCTAATTCGGACTGTTACGAACATTTTAAATTAAAAATAGCCAAATTGGTCCAACCGTTCTCAAGTGATGCGCTTACCAACGAACAGCATTTCATTTTAATTATATGTAGATTATACATTCGAATCAACTGTTTTATCTGTTATTTTATTTTATTGGTTGCTATGGTAATGCATTTAAATATATTCAAATAACATGACTGTGTTAGTTCATCAGTCGCTAGGCCTAACCTAAAATTATTTTGTGTGTTTAGTTTTATTTATGTATTTTTCCTATATTTTAATAGATACTAGTGGACCCGGCAATGCTTCGCTATTGCTTGATTTACCTAACCTAAAATTATATTCAGTTTTTGATCCCAATCAGTTGTTGATCAAAATCAGCTGTTGATAAAATCAGCTGTTTTAAGCTTTTCATACGAACAGCTGTTTTTTGTGCCCCTGATAAAATCAAAAGAAATCTTTCTTCTTCTTCCTTAAGATTGACCTTCCATAAGATTAACATTGAAACTTTGAGGGCCACTGGGGCGTATCCCTGAGGACCGATGCAAATTATAATGGGATTCTGCTCATCTACAGGACACTACCTTTCTAACGGTATGCGCGAATTTCTCCTACGATGCACACAAGCTGAGAAAAAAGGACGACAAGTTTTGTGCTTGCCTATTAATATATAGATTCAGCTATTAGGGGCGAAGACAAATCCAACAAATCAAAGATTATAAAAATTGGTTCAGCTGTTCTTGAGTAGTCTAACAAACCCGACTTTGTTTTAAAATATATACAGATATATACATGCTGTTAAAAAACCTTATCGCGTTATAATACAGGATCGGATTCTACTCATTAAAATAAATGAAAATATTCAGAGAATTTTTCGAATTCGGGTTGGTATATTTTAGTTTTTTTTATAAACCTTAAAATAGTAATAACAGGTACTGTGTCCATCTGTAGTAGGTCTAATCTATTCATATATATTCATAATATGTTAAAAGTTCTAAGGAGAATGGGTTCTTGGAATCGATAAATAAAGAGATCTGAAAGGCAGGAAGTTTTTTTATCACAATTAAATACTTATAACATTTTATAAATGTTTTATGAAACAAAACCTTACTTATTTATAGATATTTGTCATAGTTTTCTCTAAAAGATGAAATACTTTTTGTATAAATGTTGTAAGCAATAATTATAGGTAAAGTTTTAAGAATGCGAGTTGCATTCCATTTCCTTAGTTAAATGTTATTTGTGGACCTAGTTTTTTGTGGAATGGTTTGTACCGCCAAGGCAGGTTGTAGGGACGTAGATCAGACACACTCCTAGTCTTCGCGAACTGTAGGCTATGTAAGGCAATAAGGGAAACAGATTGGTTTGGACGAAACGAGTTATATTGTTTTTGGGCCAGTAAAATCTTAATATCTATCCGATATTTTTTATTATTCATATCTACGAGGAAAGCCGTGGTACTTCTGCTGCTACTATTATAATAATATAGAGTAACTAGCTGACCCGTTCGGCGTTGCCCGTGGTGGTTGGTATTTTCAGTCTTTTTAACGTAATTGTATTCTTTTTAACTGTTCAGTCAGTGAGTGGTATTTGGCTTTTATTTATATAGATCTTAAAATAATAAAAGCATTATTGTCATAATAATAAAAGATCTGAAATTATGATTTTAGTAACTTTGATCCCCCCAAAGCCCTCCTAAAATTTCGAAATTTTACATACCCTTTCTTAGTGAGCACCTATGGCCCTAGAGGAAGCTACATACTAAATTTCATTCGAATCCGTTTAGTAGTTTTGAAGAAATCGTGATCTAGTCATTTTTACCCCCAAACCTCCCTAAAATTTCCAATTTTTTAAAACCCTTTTTTAGTGAACACTTATGGCCCTAGAGGAAGCTACATACCAAATTTTATTCCAATCCGTTCGGTAGTGTTGAAGAACGGTGATTTAATAACTTTGATCCCCTCAAACCCCCCTAAAATTTCGATTTTTTTTTTTCAAACCCTTTCTTAGTGAGCACGTATAGCCCTAGAGGAAGCTACATACCAAATTTCATTTCAATCCGTTCGGTAGTTTTTGAGAAATCGTGATGAGTGAGTGGTATTTCGCTTTTATATATAAGGCTAGATTAAACAAAATATGAATTTATTGCCACAAGTATCAATAAGTTATAAATTTAGTAGGCTACCTCAAATATAAAAGTTGAATGACACTGGAGGATTTTGATGGATTAAAAAGCTTTGTTTAAAGAGATGAAAATTATTTGTTTAAAAATTGTTTGATACAATTTGGGTACCCAAAATAAGGCTACATACACATGTTTATCTATAATATTTATAAATAAATGAAGGCAAATTGTTTTAAGATATGTAAATTCAAAGTCATTAACGCTAATAAGTTTATATAGGACAGGTGTATTCAGCCCCGGGCCAATCACGAAGTAAGTTTTATAAACCGCAGAAACTTTCTAAGGTACACCAACGCAGTGAACTGGTCCAGTATAGATCAATCATCTTTGAATAAATAATGGAATCAAAAACAACCTGAAATTACGCACTAATTTTTGTTTGCTTTGGCTATCAAATGGTAAATGGCTTTCTCCAAATACAATCCAATTTCAAGAACTCGTCCAACGAGCGGACCAATTTACAAATTCTGGTTTCGTGCTATGCTGAACAGTTATTGATGTAGCGTAATGAAACGACTGATTTTCTCAGAATCCTGAACTGTAGAATATCTTGTATAATTTCCATTTTTTTCAGGTAGGTTTAAATTTATTCAAAATAATAATCTTATTAATAATAATCTATAAACGAAGGGTTATCAATTGTGTTAGTTATTATCTTGTTACGAATTTCGACCTGCAATTAATTGCCTATATTTTTTTAAACTACTGCATATCAAAATTTGAAAAAGGACATATCAATAGACTATATATTAAAATTCCCAAGTATCATAAACAATTTTTGATTTGTATTATAACATTAATGTTATTAGAATTCGTGTTTTTTTTTTTTACACCAACAATATTTTTAACTTAATCTGGGAAAAGACGTGTAGTGAACTTTGTAGACATGAACAATGCGACTACGAATCCTTGAATTAAGTAAACAAAAATTGTAATTGTTATGTTACTTGTTTGATTTATTGTACATAGTGATTCAAAACTATACGGTATTCTCTCGGAAGCTCATTATATAGCTAAAAATAAGAAAAAAGTTGACTTCGTGTTCTAGATATCCGCCATTTTGTTTTTGTACAAAACAATTCATATCTAGAGAAAGATTTGACTGACTGAGTTCAAACCAAGGCAGTACCCAGGGGGTTGGGGGATTGACGAAATCCCGAAATTTAGTAGTAAAAATTAATACTAGGTTTAAAAAGTGCAAATTAAATTATTATAAAAAATAGACAACACAACAGAGAATCATTAAAAAATAGACAACATATTTTACATCATTGTGCATTGCATGCATACTGATATTTAGATTTACTTGATTAAAGCACAAAGTACAATACACATGGATGCAGTAGGTTACAGCCTTACTCTCTTGTGAGCTTGATCTTATCTAAAATAAGAAAACTAAGAAAGTTCAACAACAATACTTTACTCTGACAAAACAAGCAATGCTCTGTGTATTGAAAATTCCCCCAATATGGGGGTTGGCGTGCGAAGCACGCAATTCATTGAGTATTGAAATCACTCCCAATACGGGGGTTGGCGTGCAAAGCACGCAATGCTCTGTGTATTGAAAACTTTCCCAATACGGCGGTTGGCATGCGAAGCACGCAATGCATTGTGTATTGAAAATACTCCCAATAAGAGGGTTGGCGTGCAATGCACTGTGCGTCGGCCGCTTCTCATAGTGTTCAGTGTCAAGGTCCCATGTGCGTCTACGCAGTGAACGTGTTAAAAGGGTTTACATTTAAACCCCCGTTCCCGCCTTCCCCCCCCCCCCCCCACCGATAAGTTTTCCTGGCTACGGACTTGGTTCAAACATGGCGTGAAATTTAAGTTAACAATTAATTAAATATCTCCAGAAAAATAAACGATTTAATTCAATCATTCGTTTCAAAATGGCGTCTGTTTGAAAATTAAAAAAATAAATTACTGAAAAACCCTATATATTTAACAAAAAATTTTACAATTTCTACCAGCAGTTTTTGACACGCATAACCACAATGGCCAACTGTTATTTGGCTGGTTATTCCAGGGCATTATGTCCTACAGCACCTTGCAATATATTTTTGAAATTATTTAAACGAAACATGCCGTTAATAATTGGGACTTATTGGCCAACCGTATCAGTGGTCTATAAACTTGTGATTTTCACCTTCATTAGATAATTTAAGAGTATGAAAGGAGTAATTTTTGTTTGAAATAATAAAGCTAGACATGTCAAGAAACTTACATCGTTGCCAATGTAAAACTATTTTCGAAATATTATATGTTTTGTTAAGGAAACCAAAATGTAATAGATGGATACATAGTTTGTGATTTTTTTCTCGAAACTGAATAAGTCACCCTGTAGTTTCCAAAAATGAATTCTTAAAATAATTGACTAGAAAGAATTTAGTACTCATTTCCTTTTTAGTTAACAAAACATGATTGAAATCAAACAAAATATGCTGAATTTATATATTAACTAGCTGACCCCGTACGGCGTTTCCCGTGGTGGTTGGTATTTTCAGTCTTTTTAACGTAATTGTATTATTTTTAAGTGTTCAGTCAGTGAGTTGTATTTGACTTATATATATTTATAGATCTTAAATAATAAAAGCACTATTGTCATAATAATAAAAGATCTGAAATTAAGATTTTAGTAACTTTGATCCCCCCAATCCCCTCCTAAAATTTCGAAATTTTTCATACCCTTTTTTATTGAGCACGTATGGCCCTAGAGGAAGCTACATACCAAATTTCATTCCAATCCGTTCAGTAATTGTGAAGAAATCGTGATTTAATAACTTTGATCCCCCCAAATCCCCCCTAAAATTTCGATTTTTTTTCAAACTCTTTCTCAGTAAGCACCTACGGCCTTAGAGGAAGCTACATACCAAATTTCATTTCAATCCGTCAGGTAGTTTCGAAGAAATCGTTTTTTAATAACTTTGATCCCCCCAAACCCCTCCTAAAATTTCGATTTTTTTCAAACCCTTTCTTAGTGAGCACCTATGGCCCTAGAGGAAGCTACATACCAAATTTCATTTCAATCCGTTTTGGTAGTTTTTGAGAAATTATGATGAGTGAGTGAGTGAGTGGTATTTCGCTTTTATATATATAGATGTAGGCTATTTTAATCTACGCGTTATAATCTGGTGTTTCTTCAGCAACTCTGTTGAATTATCGTCAATGTGTATTTCCATCTAAAAATATCACACTAAGTGAAAGTAGTAAGCCTTCTCTGTGATGATGCTGTTTGTATATTTTTTTACTCCAAATATATTGACCAATAACTTATTGTCCGTATTGTTCTTCAAAACAAATTACATCAGAATGATCCTGCAGAAAACAGCACGCGGTATTCACAGTTTTCACCGTAACGTCCAGTGACGAAACTGGGTAAAAAGCGTATTTTTTCTACTTCACGCCTTGTCTCCGCTGAACATCATACATTTATGAGTGGAGAAGTGGGAGCTGACTGCGTTGAAAAACGATTTCACGGTTACACTTATGCAAAAAGCATGAAATCGTTTGTGCAAAGCGTGTCTTAAACAGCGGAATGCAAGTCCTCCGGCTCGAAGAGACCGTCAGCACCTAGATCGGCCTGTTTTGGTTCTATACTGTTAATTGCAAATTATACAGAACACACGGCAACAATGGTGTGTCTAAGCGCCTCCAGGTGCCGTTAGGTCACACCCTCCGTATGGAAATCTCTCTAATACCGATACTCTGGAAAACTTGCTACTTAATTTAAAACTACCAGCGGCGCGAACGTTGCTGCTAACATTTCGGGTCAGGGAGTTTCTCTTCCTTTTAGTAAAATTTATATACTTGTTTCAAATTGTGCTGTAACAAACTGTACTTGTGAAGCAATTGAAAAAGGTAATAACTTTAAATATTCTGGTAAAGGTTTGGATACAAATTTAAATTGGCAAAATCAGATTTAAACTTGACATAAACTAAAATCGAAGATTGAAACTTTGTACTTCTTGAGGAATATGCGTGAACCAAATTTATTAAGAGTACTGTATTTTGCTTTATTTATTTATGGGACACTTCAAATAAGAGTGTGAAGAATTGGAAAAAGGTAGAAGACGTGCACCTAAAAGTAACTAAAAAGAAAAAGCATTCAATATCTAAGGAGTAAGATTGAACAAACTAAGCTAGTGATGAAAATGTAACGCATCCAAATTAAGTGCGTGCTTTAATCAAACCAATGAGGTCGGAAACCATACTAGATAAGACAAAGCAAAATACTGAAATACATGAGTGAAACTAAGAGACCATCTTAAAATCTTCTCAACGTTGTTTTCTGTTTCATGCAGACTTTATTTAAATTATATCGAATTCACCAAATTGTTTTCACTTTAAGAAGGGCAATTTTTTCATTGAAAAATATTTTTTCTCTTTTAAAATTATTTACATAAATTTCTAATTACAATCATTTTAACTTTACGTTTTAATCATGTACTTACACATCTATTTATAAGTCTAATCTTTCTGATTTTTTAAATAATCAATTAAAATTTTTATTATTTTTCTTCAACTTTAAGATATTAAACAAAAATTAAATTATTTTTTTTTAAACTATATAATTTATATTATTTTTTTAACTATCAGTAACCGGTATTGAGCTAGGAGTCGTTAATTCGTGAAGGTTAACTTTTTTAATATGAAACAATCTATTATATAAACATCTACAATACCGGCTTATTATTAACTAGGGGGCCCGTGCGCAAATTGCGAATTCCAAAAGAGCAGAAAATTAGGCCTAATTAAAAATCTATCCTAATATTCTATAAATAAAAATAAAAAAAATAAAATGGCATAAATTGAAGCCTACTGTTGTCACAAATATAAAAACACACAATACACATATTATTTAATAAATCTGAAAATAAATTTTCCACTACAAACTTGAATATGGTGAGGAGGCGTATTCTAAACTTGCCTTAGTTAGGCAAGTTATTGTGATTTACAAACACACAAAATATGTTTCCAAATGAGCAAAAAGATAGCCCTAATTAAAAGTAAAATATAATTCACAAATTATTTGAAAAGTAGGCTATTACAGTAAGAAAAACTAGAAGTTTTTTAGTCTAACAAAATAAAAATTATGTATATATAAGGTCTATACTATTTATCCCCAAAAAATAAACTATATAGTAGGCTGCAAATAACAATAAAAAAATAAAAATAATGTGTGTATAAATAGTTTAGGCTAGGCCTAATACACTGTTTAGCTGAAAAAAAACACACATTTGCCATCTAATTATAGTGCAATTACTTTTAATTGCCAGATTGAGGGTTAAGGGAATTTTTAGATAAGTAAAACTACTAATTTACAATATTTATAATATATCGATTGTAAATATGCCATAAAGAGTGAGTTACCTACCTCAATTAGGAAACAATTTATCAATAAAAGTAGCCTATTTAAAAATTATTTCATAAGCGATTTTGTCTCTTGTTTACAGTTGCAGACGATATATTTTTGTTTACAATCTGACTTGATTAAAAATTCATCTGAAGGTAATCAGCTGTCAAATTATAATCACATTTAAAACCATTATAATGCAAGTTGGTCAGCATTGGAACTTTGAAAGCGCCCTCTAGAAATAAATCAAAGGCTAGGGGGGTGAAGCCCTAAACGAAATGACCTTTTTAATTACCATTCGCCGGTACGCTTAAAATGACACCTCAATCGTAAAAATCGGTTAAGTTTGGCGGGGGAAAAAGGGATGTAACAGAGAAACCCCTTTTTGTATTAAGTATATGGTACCATTTCAACTTATATTAATTGCATTTCGTAGAAGTTTTATGCTTAAAAAATCATCTTCGTCGTGTATGATTATCCTCTAAAGATCTTTTACTTTAAAGTAAACAGTTTTATAAATTAAGAATTCGATTTTCAACACAACTAAAACCTAAGTTTTCAATTAATTCTCCAATAGAGTAAACACCGAATCGCTCTGCTTTAATAAATAACCACTAATAACAATAAAAGTCAAACAATTACAGCAACACATTTTATTTACTTCCACTCAAAATATAGCAAAGAAATTTTTAGACTTACAACTCGTCTACTATCGTTGACAAGTCATGCA
Source organism: Philaenus spumarius (assembly GCA_018207615.1). Classification (NCBI taxonomy): domain Eukaryota; kingdom Metazoa; phylum Arthropoda; class Insecta; order Hemiptera; family Aphrophoridae; genus Philaenus; species Philaenus spumarius. Next base: position 129,113 of record JAGFPH010001955.1, read on the forward strand.
TTTTGCTTTACTTCAAGAGCTTTACTCTAGTTAAGACTGTTACTACAGCTTTTATATGATAATTAAATGCAAAACAAATTCCACTTTTACCTTGATACCTATTCTGACTGATGTTCCTTTAGCTGACTGGCAGCCGAATCTGAATTCCTTAACGTAACTCATAGACTACATTCTAATTATGACATTTTGAAATATAAACACACTTGTATTATGTCAAAATGTTCAACACCGAAGGAACTCAGCGGGGACCACTTATCTTAACAAATTAACTCCAAAACTGTCCGAAAGAATCGATCCAAATTCAAAGATGATGTTTTAGCGTGATAGCTGAATAATTTAAACACGAATCCGGTTTTTAGAATATTAAAAAGTTCCTACCGAATGATGCGGATTTGAAAGTTAGTGAATCTGGACGTGGGAAGATTGAAGAATAAGAACAAGTACCTACCGAAAGGGTGGTCGGCAGCCAATTAGGCAAAACAACAGGTCTTACCTTTGCCGTTCAGAAACCTGAAGCTGTTCTTTTTTTTCGTTATTTTTCCGTCCGTCGTTTCATGCTGTCTACAGTCGTTTAGTATGGAGAAAGTATCGGGTTAGAATTGATAGAAAGAATTTTAACAACCAAAAATAAAGAATGTTTCACACAAAAATTAACTTAAAACCAGATAGTAGATTTAAAATATAGATCAAAATACATATGTGGCAAATGGAGGAATTTAAAAGAGATATTTAATGCCATCACGTACCCTATAGTAAAACCACTTAAGGCTCTTCTATACCTTGAAGAAACCTCCGAGTGTACAGTATGATTGCAATACAAAAGGTCTGACTGAAGCCGCAAAATCGTTGAAACATGCATTCGTAATAACATGTTTCGGATTCTATTTAAAAATTAATAATCTGGGAAACCACTTTAAGTTTTAAAGCAGGCTTTATATTTTCTACGTGTTAGCTTAAAATATGAAAATTATTGCTTAAAATTCCCAAAAATGTGTTAAAAATAATCGGGTTTTACTCAGTTAAACCGTTGATTAAAAGGAGTTGCCGTCGATTTCTTTCAATTATGAGATATAAGACAAAAGCACAAAGCCTTTAACAACAATTTAAGATGTTTCACAACTTTTTAGGTTGAAAAACGGCGTCCGAAACACGTTAGTGCGAACTGCATATTTTTGCTGTTTCACGCAAGGTATAGAAGACCCTTAAAATTTTACCATTCCCACTTGCCATGTATGAGAAAATACTCAATACTGACAATTAATTCTAAGAACAGTTATATAAAAATTCAAATATTTTTGGGGAAATGTTTTTTGTTTCTTGTAAATGTAGGCCTAATTCGATCAATGTTAGAGTTTTCTGTTGAGTCTACATTGACAAAGTTAAGAAACCCATTTCTGGTAAACATACAGAATATTTCTCCCAAACATGTTTGTTCATTTCCTGTTTCTTTGTTATGTAGAACAAAACTTCCAGAACTATATCTAGTGTATTAAAAAGACGTTTCCTTTGATTTATTTATGTTAAATGACGTCTTACAATATACAACGTTAACAAATGTCGAATTCCTTGCTGATCGTTGCCTATAATATATTATAGTGTTAACATTGTGTATCAGCACTCGTATGACAAAACAACTCTAGGTAAGTCTTTAATAGAATTCTTAAAACACTAATGTTATTTCCTACCTTATTTCGTTACCTTGTAAATCTTAACTTAATCTTTCAAAGTCAATGTATAAACCAAAAAGCGCCACATTTAATCGAGGTATGATAATTTAACTAAAAGTCGTTCAGAGTTAAAATGCTTCAAAAACATGTGATTGCTAGGTTATTAATAGTCAAAGATTTTACAGGCTGTAATCAACCGAGAAAGATGTAATTATGATTTAAAATGATTCTAAATGATTTTTTCATTAATGTAATCACGCTTCCAAAATGTGTACGAATCTTGATTTGTAAAAGCCTTTTAAGATTGGGTAACACATGTTTCATAATTGTTGGCTTATGATTTGAAAGCTATTTATAATTATATAATTTGGCATTGTTTTTATAATTGGTGTTAGTTATAACGCCAACCTTTAAATCATTTTTGACCTCATAAACTTTGAGTTTAGGAAAAAAATCCTAACTTTAAACAGTCTTGTTGTTCAATGTTCTACACACGATTATTTAAATTTCTTAAAGTTATTACTTTGTGAACAAAGAACTAATGAAGGATAGGAGGGATTGTATAATAATATACGAAAAGTTATCGATGCTCTTTTCTTTCCACAATAAACAATCTGAACTGTAGGCATATTTTTCATCGAAAGAAATTTTAATTGGTGAATAGCATTAGGAAGTTTTTCGTAAATTATTCAAATAGTTTACCAAATTTCCGTGATTAAATGCCATATAAAAATTAAGATTACCCTACTCTGTGATTAAATTCATAAACATGAAATATCGTTTTGCTCAGAGGTTGTAATATTATTATTTTGATATACAATATACGAAATATCGTTTTACTAATTATTTGTAGTACTATCATATTGAAATATCTCAACGGAATATTGTTTTATCGTTATTATATTGATAAATACCTACGAAATATTGTTTTACTCATTGGATGCAATGTAATTATATTGATATATACCTACGAAATATCATTCTACTCAGAGGTTGTAATATTATTATATTGATATACAATATACGAAATAACGTTTTACTAATTATTTGTAATACTATCATATTGAAGTATCTCAACGGAATATTGTTTTATCGTTATTATATTGATAAATACCTACGAAATATTGTTTTACTCATTAGATGCAATATAATTATATTGATAAATACCTACGAAATATCATTCTACTCAGAGGTTGTAATATTATTATATTGATATACAATATACGAAATATCGTTTTACTAATTATTTGTAATACTATCATATTGAAGTATCTAAACGGAATATTGTTTTATCGTTATTATATTGATAAATACCTACGAAATATCATTCTACTCAGAAGTTTTAATATTATTATATTGATAGACACCCACAGAATATCGTTTTACTCATTATCCTCTATACTTTCATATTCATATACCTTTTACGGAATTACCTTTTTATTCAGTAGTTACAATATTATCATATTGATATACACCTTCGGAATATCATTTTACACAGTAGTTGCAATTTTATTATATTGATTATCATATACGGAATATAGTTTTTTTAGTAGTTGCAATATTATTATATTGATGTGCACGTACGGAAAATCTTCTTTTCATTAGTTGCAATATTTTTATATTGATATACACCTACGGAATATAAGTTTATTCAGTAGTTGCAACATAATTGCATTGATAAATTCAAACGAAATATCTTTGTATTCAGAAGTTGCAATATTATTATATTGATATACACCTACGGAATATTTTTTTTTCATTAGTTGCAAAATTATTATATTGATTATTATATAATAACCTACGGAATATAGTTTTATTCAGAAGTTTCAATATAATTTTACTGATAAATGCCTACGAAATATTGTTCTACTCAGAATTTGCAATATTTTTATATTGATATACACCTACGGAATATCGTTTTTTTTCGTAATTGCAATATTATTATATTGATGTACACCTACGGAATATTGTTTTTTTTTTCAGTAGTTGCAATATTATAATATTTATACACACCTACGGAATATCGTTTTTTTTTCAGTAGTTGCAATATTATTATATTTATGTACACCTAGGGAATATAGGTTTATTCAAAAGTTGCAATATAATTTCAGTTATAAATGCCTAAAAAACATAGTTCTACTCAAGTTGCAATATTTTTATATTGATATACACACAATATCGTTTTTTCTGTAATTGCAATATTATTATATTAATGTACATCTACGGAATATGGTTTTGTTCAGTAGTTGCAATATTATTATATTTATGTACACCTACGCAATATCGTTTTTTTTAGTAGTTGCAATATTATTATATTAATGCACACCTAGGGAATTTAGTTTTATTCAGAAGTTGCAGTATAATTAATTGCATCGATAAATGTCTACGAAATATCGTTATACTCAGAAGTTGCAATATTTCTATATTGGTTTATTTCTTCTTTAAAGGGGTGTATAGTTTGTGTATACATAAACAAAATGTTATTAGTACAAGAATCATCCAATGGGAACGGCTTCGTTGGTAGGTCTGCTGGTTTAATACACTACTGTTAGGAACATCATATGTTCTAATCCCGCTTTTGACATATTGGGCTTATTCCAGTACATGTCCCGCATGAAATTTTACAAAGTAAATATGTTATTCAGAAACTCTCCAAATAGAGAAGATTTATTCTTACATATTCTTGCATCCAAACGTGAAGCAATTGGATCACAATTACTACCAGGTAAACGCGCTCTGGAAAACTGTTGCAATACCACACGCTCGCGCTACACAACACCTGGTTACCAGCTGATATTCACTCTACCTGTTTTATTGCTACATAATATTTATGCACTCTGAATCAATAACAATGAATATTGACTCGAGATGTTGCAGACAGTTTGTCAATTTACACGGTTTCCGTAGGTTGTCACAATAGCACGATGCGTTACACAACACGGGAGTATGTCGGCTGAACCATTTTGTAAGAAATAATTGTGAATGAATCGTATTGAGCTGTGAAAGAAACTATTACTTCACGCGATACGAGGGCACGTGTTTGTATGTTGCAGGTTGTAGACCTAAGTAGGATATTATATGGACAAAGTACATAAACAACAGAGTAGTAAACAAAGGAAGATGAATGGCGCATTACGTCACCAAACTTTGACTACATTTAGAGTAAAACAAAATTAGTAATGATTTAGATCTAGCCAGTAGCCACGTGATTAATTTAACTTATCAATAATCTCATTAATATATTAATGGAAAATTATATTATAAGTTACATAAATAAGCAATCCAAATTAAATAGATAGAACAGTCAAATTAGCCAAAAGTTGATAAATATAGGAATATTATATAGAAAATCCCGAAGTTATAAAACGGGGCATAGTTTCTCATTAGAGTGTCCTAAACAGCTCTTACTAAAAATCCCCGAATATGGTTGGGGGGGGGGGTGACGGGAGTGGGGGAGTCATCAATGTTTTTTTTAAACGTTTTATTTAATAACTCGGGAAATATTCAGTTTAGCGAAAAACTTACCTTATACAAAATTGAACTGGAGTAAACTCCCTCCAAAAAAGGTCCTGTTCAATTTCCCTGAAGAATTTTCTATACCATACAATACAGGACACTTGCATGAGCTACTATGCCAAGTTTCAAAACTTCGGGATTTTTTCTCAGATTTTGGCGAACTTGATCGGACTTACGTACGTAATCTATTTTGATAAATAAGTCATGCAATTAAATTTGTGATTTTCACCATAAAATAAGAAGAAACAATTCAGAAAATTCGATAAACTTAATAAGTAATTATAAAAATGGTAGTAACAAAATTAAAGAATTACAAAAAAAAAACAACAACAAGAAATCAATAGTTATAGGAAGATATAATATAGTAATTATAAAAATAAATACAAAAGTATAAACAGGATTTAATTCGTAAATATAAAGTAAATAGTTGTGGAAATAAATTAAATGGTTATACAAATCTAGGCTAGGGAGACCAGATATCTAATCATATATGTGGTTTGAGGGTAGGAGGGCGGAAGTAAAACAAATGGTGGTTGGCTCGCTTCCAATCTGACGGGATATGACTAGATATCTGGTCTCCGGCTGGGGCTGTTTTGCATAATTTTACTAAAGTATATACATATATATTTACTAAAAAAAAAACAGGAAAAAATACTAAACATTTGATTTCTTGATTTTTAGGACAAGTAAATAATCATTTTGGTAATGTGACCCTATGTTGTTCAAAACCCGCCACTGAAAAGGTTAAATATAAAATTAAAAAAAAAAAGCATTAAAGATTAAATTATACATAGTAAAATAACGTAAACAGAATAATTGAAAGTCAAACTTGATACTCCCCTTAGGCTTGCTACTCTTCCTATGCTTTTTTTAGTCTGCTCTACTTAGACTTTTCAACCCAGCTTTGCTCCACTTCCTTCATATTTAGCCTATGCTACTCCACCTAAAGCTAAGTGGACTAGCTGCGTAGCCTATGCCACTTCGATTTGCTGCTCAACCTTTCTTAGCTTATAATACTTATTCTATGCTTACTAAGCATATGCTACTCAGCGCATTGCGTAATACGTCAGAAACAGATTATCGTGCATTTGTAATTCAAACTTGTTTTGCTAGTGTTACTTACCCCTTGCTACTCAGCCTATTGTACTCTGCCTATACTACTCAGCATTAATACTTAGTGTTATTATTCAGCCTGAACTCAGTAGCATTTACTCAGTTGTAATCATCGCCGTATTATATTTAGCATTGCTACTCAATCTTACAACTCAAGCTATGCAAAATACGTGAGTAATAGTTTAATCCTAGAGTAGCTATTTAATTTTCTTAGATTGTGCTACTTATTTTATGTTAATAATGCTACTAAAATTTGCTACTCACCATATTCTACTCTGTCTAGTCGTCTCGGCCCATTCTATTCTGTTTTACTACTTGTTACTAAATTAGTGGCATATAATTAAGTTGTAGGTAGCCTTTCAACGTTAAATTGATTACAAACAAATTTAAATTGACAATAACAAATTTGTTTTCGTATTATGGTTGAGGAACAAATGACATCGTATAGAGAGAGTGCCTTCAGCCTATTATTGTCTAATTGTTAATACACATTTTTATAATACGGCCAAACGCCTTTACCAATTTCAATGATTTTTTGCTTGAATGTTCCTTATTCCTAGGTCGAGCGATGTATATATACGGGGTTTTCCATTTTTCATTTTTAACCCCTTAAATAAAATAAAAACGGCGGCCGGACCGTTTCTCTCAGTGTAAGCTTTTTTCCAAAGCCAGTTTGTGGCTTAACCGTAAGTCTAATGTAAAAACTAATAACATTTTCCAGTAGCAAATTTGATTTTCAAAAACATTGTATTCTTGATTTTTTTCCGTATCTCTAACGGTAAGCTCACAAAATAGCCGTAAACTTCAAAATTTTTCAAAATCGTCCAAGTTTATGTATTTCAACCATGTTTTTATACGTTTATTCTAAACCAATTCGAAAGTGTTCCGTAGCTTTTTTGTAGACAAAAGTTAAAAGAATTCATGTAAGCCAGTAAAAAAATGATTGAAGGAAAATTAACAAAGTTAATAGCTCAAGAAACAAGCATGTTCAGTAACGAAAGGAAAAAGTTCAACTTTAGGCCTACATAAAAAGTAGTACACATTTTTTAAATTTTTTCATAAATATAAGAAAGTTTCGTAATTTATTCTAAATAGAACTGTATAAAACTATTTATCAATTTCAAATTTCTTATTTTGAAAACACAAGTTTTTATTTTCCTACTTCAAGACTGCTAACAAAACTTCGCCTATTTCGAATAGTAATTTAGGAATATATCCTTTACCCAAAAATGGCATACAGTATTATTATAATAAAGTGTAGAGAATAAATCAAAACATTGAACTGTATACTTGTAAATTATTATTTCATAAAAGTATTAGACTTAGCTTTACTTGAATTACAAATTAAGATGAAACAAATGGAACCTCGAAACGGCGATAAAGGACATACAAAAAATGACCGTTGGATAGCGTGGAACGTGTCGCTAAATGGGTTGAGATGACTATCACGACGCTTTAACATCGTTTGTTTCCATTATTTCTAATATTGCAATATGATATGGAGCTGTAAATACATGTTAAGTTTTAGTTATTTAAGTAATATTAAATTCTATGTTTTCCATCAATAACGCGATATTTTTAGCTACCTTACGCATTATTAACCTAAATAAAAAAAACACAATGCTTCCTAACAGAAAATCTTTAGCAGTTAAAGCTCAAGAAAAGAAAAAAAACAAGAACTAGAATCCCCGGAATCGCGGGAATTGCAAAATAATGTTTCTCTGTCTAAACCTTTTGCTTACTTCCTTACTGGCACAATATGTTTAACCTAAGCTCACATTATTATTCCAACGAGCGAGGTCTACTGTTCACAGAACTACTAGTTTAAGCTGTAAACGAAAGGTGTTTTCACAGGAATTTTTAAAATTATATTCAAATTTCCCATACTAACTTTCTTCTGGCACGAGTAGGCTAAAGCAAAAACCAA